>CAIGRO010243053.1:0-12371 GCA_903798355.1 Fraxinus baroniana
TCTATTGCTCTATTAAGACTTAATACGTCTTTGTTATAGTTGGACATGCCAGCATGGCTTGTAATCACTTTTGCTAGAGGTTATTTATTTGGTTTGACCATGCTACATTGCCGGAATTTTTTGCCCACTTCCTTGACACTCATTGGATTATTTAAAAAACAGTCAGTTTTTGCACCCAATCATTTACTGTCAATATTGTATCAGTCAAGTAGGTGGACAAAAAAATCTGGCAAAATGGCTTATTCCTATTTGGTTTAATCCAAGATTATGTCTACGAGTTAATTTCAAGGATTGTCACTGCAGTTTGTGCAAAATTTCAAAAAAAAAAAATTAATGATGTTTTTTAATTAGCAAATTAATTAGTCAATAAAATTTATAATGATTTCACCATTATTCACTCGATCAATAAAATTAACATAAAATTTGACTTGGCATCCATTGAGGGGTCGTGGGCCATCAATTGACATTGATTAGTAGGAATAAGAATAAAATACATTTAGCGAGTGTAAAAATTCTTTCGAAATGTGTAAAATAAAACATGAGAAACACGAATTATGCATATTTTACAGTTGAAGTAATGGTCTAATTTGGTTCACTTAACAAATGCCACGTGAGGGTATACACTAATTTTACTGGCCGTGTGACCAATGGTGAAACCCTAATAAATTTTAGTGATTAAATGAATTAGGAAAAAACTTTAATGACCATCTTGAAATCTCACACAAACTTCAGTCACCATTGGTGAAATTAACCCATTACTATAATAGAACACACTTTAACATAAACCTTATGCGTAAATCGATTATGACTATATTAATACATACATAATATTCCAATAGGTTGTTACGGACAAAAATAAAGAATAAAGAGGGAAAACAAAAAACAAAAAACTAGTCTTCAGTATGGAGTTTTAGAAATGACAGGGTCCGTTTGATTGCAAATATAAAAAATTGGTGGAAAGAAAATAAATTTTAGATAATTGAATTGTCTAAAAATTATTTTACTGTGAATTGTAATTAATTGTATTTGATTGATATAATTTTTTACCTGAAAAATGTTGAAAGTTTGGTGTCGTTTGACTTTGTTTTTTATGAAAATTGTCTATGAAAGAGATAATTGTTTCTACAATTGGGTCTAAAATTTGTTCTAATTGCCAAAAAAAATTAAAAAAGAAAATTATCATACCGAATACCATTCGTTTGGCTTTGTTTTGTATGAAAATTGTCCATTAAAGGAAAAAAAATTTGTACCATTGTTGATGGAATTTTTTCCAATTGCAAAGAAAAAAAAAAGAACTTGGAAAATCAATTCCAACCAAAACAAAAAGAAAAACTTTTTCTCCAAAAGTTGAAAAATGTGAAAAAGGTGGAAAAAAATTTTGCTGTCAAACGATGCAAAACAAGTTCCATGGAAAACCTTTGCTATCCATCTTCCAAGCTCCATGAAAAACCTTTTTTTTATCAAACAAGGCCTAAGATTTGTGCAAGGAATATAGAAGATGGATAATAACATAAATCGTACTAGTACAAGAGAGCTCGTCTTTAACCTTAACTTAGGTGATATTCTAGTTTGTGTGTATAAAATGTCGTTTTTTCATAGGCATTAAGATTATTTTTTTTTTTTTATATAGGCATTGAGATATAAATAAATGAAATGTAAATAACTAACATACATTGAATTAACTATGTTTGCATTACGTCCAATGTTTTTAAGATATGCAAATCTTTTTACATTACATGTTTAATATGAATGAATAAATTTGACTAAACAAATTATGACTCGGTGTAATTTTTATTAAAAAAATAATTGTTTGGTCACCATTTATATTGAACAAATCATTTTCAAAATAAAAAACCATCTAAATTGATGTTTCGTACATGTAATTTTAATGTTGACAATTGTGCTCTTCATATACAATTGACTCTATAAGAGCATATTTTATAAAATTTATTCACGATATTTTTAAATTTAAGTACACATTTCATCTCTCCTTCTCCCTGTTCTTGAGTGGTCACTGTTGCGCCAAAATCTCGCTAGTATATGATATCGCAAATAAGTAATAAAAAAGTAGATATGATATCGTTCCATGATGATTGCATATTTGATTAATTTCCAATTAATACTATTTTTAAACAAAATAGTAAAACTATATGGAGATTGGTGATTGGGAAGTAAATGCCATGGCTAAATAACTATAATACAATTCATATAAGTTAGGGAGTTGCTACTTGTACATAAGGGGGCGCATAATGGTGTCCATAATGGACACATGGTGCCCCCCTAAAAGTTAACACCCTGGCTGCAAAAAGTAATGTGTAATATTTCAAAATCAAATCACCATTACTTTCACGTAGAAAATTTTCCTTTTTGAGTATAAAACATGTTAAATCCAATAACTTCAAGTGAAGTTTCATGTTGATCACCCTATTTAATTTTGTTTTAATTTGATCGCTAATATTTTTATTTGAGTTACCATCATTCTCATCTTTGTTATAATTAACAGAAGTACTTGCTTAGTTATTGGTGAATCCGCGACTAATTTTTTGTAACAAAAATCTAACGATAGCATCATCATACAGGACAGACATTTGAACTAATATGCGATAATGGTTTTGCAATAAAAACAGTTATGACGGTCGCTGGAACCGTCTTCCTTGGAAGGAAAGTAGTCCATTAAAATTCCGTATGCTATAATTGGACTTAGAACTGTATGAAGCCCAATAGTATTAACCGGCCCATACTATTTGTGTACTGACATTCCTTCGACGTTTGCGACCGTCCATCTGGAATTCGCCGTCTTCGATGAAAACTCCTCCCTTTGCTATGTAGTCGGCGACGTCGTCCACCAACCTTGCGCTCTGTATGTTTGGATGGTATACCTCTCCCGTGTTCCGATCGACTATGTCGAAGAACCTACTGGTTCGATATTTATACTTCCCTGAGAATTAAATTAGACAGTGGAGGTGTTGTGCACCGTCTGTGTGCGACTCCTCGCATACTCTTATGAAAACCCAATTGATCGGATAACCGAGAGATTTTAACTCGATTAAGATGATGACCTTTGATATCGAACATCTGGCATACATCAATAAGTAGTTCTTGGCGTTTATTAAGAAACGCGGTGAAGATTGGGAAGACATTAGGGATTTGAAAAATTTGGGAATTTTACACAGTATCAATTGGAGTGAACAGGATTCGAGGCCTTCACATAATCCATATCTATTGGGGACTGGTGACAAGTTCATATAGGGTCCTTAATTATTGTTCTCATATCTTACATCATCATTGACATCATAATCAAATTTGAATTTTCCCTCCCTACAGTACCCCAATTTGAATATCTTTATTTTCAATAGGCCCCGCAGGGACTTTATCTCGGGTCCATACCACGGTAGGCACAATGGACGAGCCTTAATATTACAGGCTCACCCGCGCCGGGGACTTCCGTACACCCACGTGCCCCGATCGTAACCGTCCACGGAGTGGACGTAAATAGTAGTCGATTTCAATCGACGATCCTTTGTAATTGCTTCACTGTTGAACAAACAGTTGCATTAAACAAAATGCTCATTCGTGTTCTCTTGTTTTCTACGTATCGTTATCCTACGAGATCAGGACACTATTTATATATGCATCGTCGTTATTCCGTTTTCATTTTTGCTCTTAAGAACAATTTTCTATGAATCTCAGATTCATAATAGTGTCGTGTCTGGTCGTTCTACTAACGATTTGTGTTCAACAAATCGAAATTCACGTGCAATGTCCAAGGAGGGAAATTTGTTTGATCGAGCTATTAAGACGAAGACGATCCAAACTGCTGCTGATGGAGATTGGCAGGAGGTAATGATCGATAGATGTATCATCGAGTATCGATGTCAGTGTTCAATTTCGAGGGATCCGTTAGGATTAAGGTGCACAACTCCCGGATGATCGGTGCTTCCTCTAAACAGACGAAGTTTGTGCTTCCGGTCACATGCAATTGTGACCTCGTGTATTACGGGAGTTGCTGGAGTTCCGCTGCATCCGACAAAATGCCTTGGAGGATGTTGTATCGGTTGGAGGGTTCCAACATCAAATCCGGCACCTTGTTCTGCCAGATTAGAGGGTACTTGAAGCTGTGTGCTTCGAAAAAGGTCAATGAGATCGAGTTTCGAAGTCCGGAGATTCAATTCAAGTCGAAGACTCATTCTAATGACTGCGTCGACGTGTGGCACGTCGATTACGCTACAATCAGTCGACGTTGAATAGGTGTTTGAGCACCGTGGACCATAAACGTGTTAGCGTCGATTTGATTCGAACTTTGCCCGTATTGTGTTATAGCGACATGTCACGTCGCTTAATCGCTGGAGTCGAAACTAGGAAGAGTTTCGACGGTTCTCATAACGACGATCCTGAGGTGAAACCGGATGACAGCGTTAGTCAGATTTCCGACATTAGATGCGATGAGACTTTAGTCGGATCGAGCGTGCTGAGACACGCCGATCTTATAGATTTGTTAACCATAGCTATGGATAAGGGTAGGGAACATGTAATTAAGTTCGACAAGGACATGTGCAAATCATAGATGTAGTCCATTAAAATTCTAGTTTTCCATACTGGAATTTCGTCCAATATCCCGCAGTCTTCCTCTTCGAAGAAGAATGTCTCTTCCAAAATTTAATGAACAATTTTCATGAAAAACGAAGTCAAACGGACACCAAATTTTCAACATTTTTAAGTGAAAAAATATATCAATCAAACATAATTAATTATGATTCACAGTAAAACAATTCTAAGCAATTTAATTCCCTGTAATTTATTTTATTCCCACCCAAATTTCACCTTTGCAATCAAATGGACCTTTAGAAATACAAATATGATGAAAATTTTAAGAGTATAAATATGGTAAACAAAAAATTAAGAAATTTTAATGTAATTAAAATATGGTATATTTATGAAAAAGTTATGTGAATATAATCACCTCGATAAAATCACAGTTTAACAATGCGCCTTTGGAAAAAATAACTCAAGGTTAAAAAAAAAAAAATACTAATTTTTTACAAAGAGAAGAAAATACAAGGCTACTGAATTAATTGCACAGTTTAATAATTACAAGTAAAAAGTTACAACACCAACTGTATGTCATACCAATTCAATAGTAATCAATTAAAGATAGTTTGTGATAGGATTTCTAAAGGTCACAATCTGATTTTTATTTTATTCAACCAATAATATAATAGAAAATAAACTTTCTATTTATATCCATCTATATAAATCGATGAATTCCTTAATTGTTGCACCCATTTCGACTTTATTTTCGTCAAGTCGGTATACATTCTAAGCACATCAAGATACGGTGGACTGATAAATAGAAACATTATGACTTCAATCGGACTAGAAAATTCAAATCAATCTTTAAAAAATATGACTTGTTGATGTGCATCCAACACCTTCACAAAATTAAAGAAAAAGTATAGTTGTAAAAAAGTAAGCTCGGATGTTAAGCCTCCGTTTGGTCCGAATTAAAATCTGATTTTAATTCAAATCAAAATTAAACAATCAATATTAACCACATATTTCATAGATCCTACAACTTTTCAATCACACATTTCAAAAAGTTTTATCACAATCTACTAAAAATCTAATTTTAATCATCGCCTAACACCCTCTAAATCCGTCTCACGAAATTATTAGAGTCTGTTTGATAACAGTTAAAATCCAATTAAAATTGAAAATATAACAGTTATTGGGTCATACTCGTCTAATAAAAGTCAACGATAATAGCTAATTTTTCAATTTTAATTCGATTTTAATCTCTACCAAACAGGCTCTATAAATCCATGTTAGGTGAACCATCTTGTAATTTTTTTTTTTTTTTTTCAAAATTCAAATCGTGAAAATTAATTAAAAGTATATTTTCCAGTAATTCGTAAGTATTATTTGTAATTATTGGCTATAAAAGTGGAATTAAATTAAAATTTTGCACTTAGTTCAATAAACCTTAATTAAAGAGCAGGATAGTAAATGGAGAAGTATGAAAAAAATAACATGCGGCCGAAAGACACAGGCAAAAGGGGGAAGAAGTTACCGTTTGAGCCCAAACGCGGAACATCACGACTTTTCATCCAACGGCCAGCATTTACTAGCCGTTGTTTTTAAATTATATGAGAGAAATTCAGACATCCGCTGTTTACGTTTTCGTCAAGCAATTTTCTCCTATATTGATTCTTCTGATTCAATTGACCAGAATTTCAATCCCAAGAAAATATACAAATTAAACTCGGAGAGAGAAAGAGAAAGAGAGAGAGGAAGAGAGATAGAGATCTTCAATACTCTAAATTTTGTCGTTGAATTTAGAGTATAGAACTTTCTGGGTTTTTCTTGATTTTGAAGGTGGTTTGTTTTTTCTTTTTCTTTTTGTTTTTTTTTTTCGATTTTCCAATCTGGGTTTTTGTTCTTGGGCCTTCAATTGAATCTTAATTAATTGCTTGATTTTAATTTTGTCTCTTTTGCCCGAGATCTTCGGTTTTTTTTCTTACGATTGGTTTATTGATTTCTTTAATATATCTGTGATTTGATCTTCTCAATTTTTTAGCTGACTTGCAAGATAATCAAGATGCGTAGATCAGACGAGAACTTTCCGGCCGTGATCAGGCCTTCAAACATTCAAGGTACTATTAAATATTTAAAAAGTTTGAATTTGTAAAAAAATATGGAACGAAGGAAATTATAATTCTGTTGATGATCAATAGGTGGGTTGAGGACTACAGGAGCTGGGCAAACTAGGAGGGCACTGAGTACGATAAATAGGAACATAATTGCACCTCCCCCTTATGCATGTGCAGTCCACAAGAGAGGTCTTTTAACAGAGTATGAATTTCGTAAACCCAACACTTTAATGTTTTTTCTTTACATTAATGTTTTAGTAATTTTTAATTCATAACAATATATATTTTCAGGAAAAATGCTGATGGAAATAAGAAACCTGCCATTCCCATTCATCGACCTGTCACTAGGTTGGCTATTGATCCTTCTTTAATTCGTGTTTTTTACTGTAATTTTTGTTTTTTTTCTAGGGAAAAACGAAAGGAAATATGATACATTTAATTGTGAAAGAAAATAGTTTATTATGATCTGCATAACATAGAAGCGTTGAATTTGAGAAGAAGATTTTTTACTGTTGTTTTGTTTATCTTTGGTAATATGAAAAGATATATGTGTTAAGAAATGTAAGTTTAACATAGAATAGTTGAATTTGTGTAGAATTGGTGAATAGGTTTTGCCTTTTTTTTACTCACAAAATGAGACTTATCTACTTGTAAAAAGAAATAATCTATTATGTTCTGCTTAATGTAGTAAAAGTCAAATTTGAGTAGAATTTCCGAATTAATAATTAGGTTTTTTGGACCTTTTAATTTACTTATTTCTACCTGTTGGTGGATGTTCAGGAAGCTTGCAGCACAAATGGCTGGCAATCAGCAGCAGCAATCTATAGAGGTGCACTTTTAGGATCTTTTTATTTATTATTCAAATATCTTAATCGGCTGTGCTACATGTACGTAACAACTTAAAGATTTGTTTAGCAATAGTTGATGTGGCGAGATTTGATTGGGTCAAAATCTCATAAACCAAAATTAAAAAAATATATATATATATATATATTTCTCTCTTTTTGACATCTCATCAATCTGCAAAAGATTATGTAAATGGTGATGTACAACAAGTATTTTCCTTTATTTATTGTGCCTAAGATATCTCCAACCATGCCATTGTAGGAAGTTAAGCCATCTGTCCAACCAGTTCCTAATGCATGGCAATCTGAAGACTGCCTTATTAATGATGCAGAGGTGGACAACAAGGCATCGGGTGACTTTGATATGCCAATGTTTGTTCCACACACAGAAGCTATGCTGCAAGAAATTGATAGGATGGTATATTATTTTCTGCTTGATGTGGTAACCACTACTAGTTATCTTTTAGATGGCATCATTGATCTTGTAAAATATGATTTAGGATGCAGAAGTTGAAATGGAAGACATCGATGATGCGGAGGAACCAGTTGTGGACATCAACAGTAGTGATAAGAAGAATCCACTTGCAGTAGTCGAGTATATTGATGATATATACTCTTACTATAAGAAGACAGAGGTGAAATTTTGTCTGTTATCCTCTGTTTTTTTGGACCCTTTTTTTCCCCATATTATTTGTGATTGTTGATATGTTGAACGGGAAGGAAGCCTATGATGCTTAACTGAACCTGTAACTGTGGTGTGTTATTTTGCAACGTGTACTTTGTTTCACTTGATTCTTTTCATATTTGTTACTGTAATTCTTTTATAAGGAGATTCTAACAGTAAACAGTTCTAGGTCATAGAGAAGTTCCAAAATTGAGTAAGAGTTTTTTCACTTGCATTGAGTTTATATACTAAAATCTTTCTTTCTTCTTGTGATTTCTACTCCATAATAATTATTTTGCAGAGTTTAAGCTGCGTCCCACCAAACTATATGGTACAGCAATTTGATATTAATGAAAAGATGAGAGGTATTCTCATTGATTGGCTGATTGAGGTAAATGAAATGATATACCATTTTGGGTCTCTTCAAGAAATCGAAATAAGCAGTAGAGCCTCATTATTATTATGATATGTATAGGTGCATTACAAGTTCGAGCTGATGGATGAGACCTTATATTTAACTGTCAATCTCATCGATAGATTTTTAGCAGTCAATCCAGTAGTGAGAAAGAAACTCCAGCTTGTTGGGGTGACAGCTATGCTTCTTGCTTGCAAGTATGAAGAGGTTTCTGTTCCAGTTGTCAAAGATCTAGTATTGATTTCTGACAAAGCTTACTCTAGAAAGGAAGTTCTTGATATGGTGTGTTATTTGTTAAATCTATGTTGCGTTAATATCATATATTTACAGTGTGTAACAGTTTCCTTGTGGTTTCGGCAGGAAAAACTAATGATCAATACCCTTCAATTCAATCTTTCAGTGCCAACTCCTTATGTGTTCATGATACGATTTCTCAAAGCTGCTCAATCTTGTAAAAAGGTAAGTTGGTAGTTTAAAAGTCTATTATATTTCTAATAATTACGAATCGTGACATTTTCCTTTTGAACTTTGAACTAGTTGGAACTGCTAGCCTTCTTTTTGATTGAATTGTGCCTGGTCGAGTATGAGATGCTTAGGTTCCCACCCTCTTTACTAGCAGCTGCTGCTATCTTTACTGCTCAATGTACTCTCAGAGGGTCGACACAGTGGAATAAGACTTGCCAGAAGCATACAAAATACATTGAAGACGAGCTTCTGTGAGTAGCAGTTTCTCCTATTTCAAGTAAAACCTATATGAAATGTTAATGATTGAGCGAAAATCAATCAACAAAATGTTAATGTTTCGTAGGGATTGTGCCAAACTCATGGTATCGTTCCACCAGAAGGCAGGCACTGGGAAGCTTAGTGGCGTGCACAAGAAATACAGTACATACAAATATGGGTATGCATCTAAAGCAGAACCTGCTGTTTTTCTCTTAGCATGCTAAAAGGATTTTATGGGTTGATAACGGTGAAGTAACTTGCTTCGATGAAACACAGAAATTTGGGTTGTTGGGGTTGGGGTGCAATCGAGCAACATAAAGTTGCCCCTCAGGTGGTCGTTTCAGATCAATGGTTTTTCATGTATCTGTTGAGAGATGTTCTTATTTGTGGTTTCCATTCTTCACATGGAACATATAGGCTTGAGTTTCATTGAAACCATTTTTTGTTTATCTGATATTCTTGATCAGTTCATTTTGTTTGATATATGTTTATATTATATATTAGGTCTTTGAAGTGCAAATATTGCTTTTTACCTCACTATGTTTCATGTACCAAAAATCCCATTTCTTATGTCTTTTTAGGTGTCTCCTTATTCCTTAAACTTTGGTCATTGAATTTTGATCCTCAACAGTATAACTAAGCGCCTGTTTGATGCCCCTTCTTTTTTGTGTTTCCAATATTTTGTACAGTAAATGTAGGGCTTTCCATTTCATGGAATATTTTATATCTATTCTGCTTGTGTTCCAAAAGTACTCTCAAAAGCATTTGTTATTGTCAAACAATTCACATTTAGTTTTTTGGTAAATTGAGAGTCTTTCATTAAGGTCAGAAATGGAAATTTCAATTTCAACGGTTGGTTATAAACCAGAATTGATTGCTTGTTAGAAGTCCTTGCAATGTGTTTGCTAGAAATTCTCAAATCAATTAGTATTGATTTTTCGTCCGCTACCCAGCAGAGCAACCCACCATATTTGACTCATCCTCTCTAATGTGGCCCCCACTTGTTGACTGTAATGGTGATATTATTGCTCAAAATTGGATGAAAATCTTCAACAGACACACGCTTAATATATTTACTGTTTGAGAAATTAGAACGCCGCATCAAAACAGGGATTTTAAGGCAGGGGCAAAATCTATCTCTTATTTTACACAAATTTGCTAAGCGCCATCCGTTCCTTGTGTTGGCCAAACATGAAGTTCATTAAAACAATCTTGAATATGAACCGAATCAATGTTCAAACATCTTGAGTGTCAAAGGTCCTTTTTGATCATTTTCAATCATTTTTTATATTCAAGTATTTACTGAAAATTATTTAGTCCTTCAAGTTTCTAATATTGATTCCAGGTATCTGGTACCGCCAATTCGACCCCCACTAATATCATGCAAAGACATTTTAGTCCTCCAAGTGTCTATTAGTCCCCCGACAATCATGCAAAGATAATTTAGTCTTCCATGTATCTAGCATTGCCAAATTAGTAAAGATCCTCTATGTATCTTGACATTCCAACTTAGTCCCGCGGGTATCATGCAAAGACGATTTAGTCCTCCAAGTATCTAGCACCACTAAATTAGTCCACTGACAATCATGCAAAGGCAATTTAGTCCTAAGTGCCATCTTAGCCTCTTGACTATCGGTTATTGACAGTTTAGTCCTCCAACAACAACTATCATGCAAAGACAACGTATCTAGCATTTCCATTAGTCCCATGATTATCAAGGAAAGTCAATTTCGTCCTCTATTCTATGTATCTTTTGATGCCAAGTTAGACCTCAACTTTATTCATGGATATATCTAAAATTGAGCATGTGAATCCAGGCTTTATTCATGGATATAAATCGTTCTAAGAGGATTGTTCTCCAACCCATGGTGGATGGAAGAACGATCAACCCACTGTTCGCTACATAGTCTTTGGTTATTTTTTAACCTTTTGTTTTCTCTCCTACACATGCCCCACCCTTTTAACTTTTTATCCACCCACCCCCACTATCGCCCGACCTTTATCACCCACCCTTTATATATAAATATTTGGAAAAATCTATTTGTACTAAATTTTTGACATAGAGCCTGTTTGGTTAGGCTTAAAATCCAATTAAAATTGAAAATATAGCCGTTATTGGGCCCCACCCGTTTAATAAAAGTCAACAATAACGACTAAATTTTCAATTTTAATCTGATTTTAATTTCTACCACACACCCTCATAATCTTTTACCTACTCGACACGTGGCGACCCCCTATTGGAAGGGTGGCTGGTGGGGTACATGTAGCACTACCCTAAATATTTTCTCTTGTTTTTATTTTAATTTTCAAGATCATTACAAAATGTTAAGCGAAATCAAGATATTACATTCTTAATTCCATTTCGAAGTACTCACGACTTAGTTTCTTAAATCATTAACAATGAGAGAATGGCCAATCATATCAAAAGTTATGATACATCAAAATAAGTCGTTCCAAACTAGTATTCCGAAATATTCGATAACATGCTAACTTTAAAAAATTGTTGACGATCGTATGCTAACCGAATTCATAAATCGTCTATGTCATCTTGAAACTTGTTTCAAGAATTATATTGTAGACATATTGATTAGACTCAAAAGAATATTGTTTGGACGTTGAAAATAATCAAACGAGTATCTCAAAAAGAGACCCATAACTCTTTTTTCTTTAAAAATTTTCAATTATTTCATTAACGTTTAATATTTTTGGGTGAAAATTTTCTTAATATAATTTACATATGTTAATTTTTTTTTTCATTTTTTTTAGAACGTGGATTAAAAAGGAAAAAAAAAACAATTCGAACTTGAACCTTATTCAATGTTAATTTATTATATTTTGTATAACAATTTGAAAACTCGTGATGTTATACCACGTGTAAAAGTATCCAAATAAAATGATGCATAAAAGTATCCTAATAAAATGATGCATAAAAGTATTAAGAAATTTATTGTGCAAAAATAATAAACATTAATGAAAAATTGAAAGAAAAACGAGTTATGCGTCTCTTTATGAGATGTTCGCTTAATTATTTTCGATGTTCAAATGTCATGATATAGTCTCGAAACGAGTTTCAAGAT
>CAIGRO010243057.1:0-21315 GCA_903798355.1 Fraxinus baroniana
TCGTACCAAACTGGCCTACTAAATTCATATACTAACGATTTTTAATCCCCAGGAAAAGAAAAACAAGAGTCTCCAGACAGTGCAGCATTAGCATATTTCCAGTTAAGAGAGGACACGTTTGCAATTCCTATACGATGCCGTTACCGGCATATCAAATCAAATCCAGCGTTTCATATTCAAATTCTGACCCGCGATTCATGCGTTCTAACCAATTATATCTGTCTCCAGCTGTAAATGGACCCCACTACCCTCTATAAAATACAACACAAGTAAACACCTTTCAACACCACAAATCGAATAGCTCCCTCTCTCTCTGACTCTCTCACTCGCTTCATACAATTTCTGTTTTTGTTCTCGCTTGCAAATATCAAACAATATAATGGAGCAAATTTCCTTCCTGCTAGCCTACGCTGTAATCGCTCTATACGCCGTGGCTGTTACTGTCTCTGCTCAGGCACCGGCTCCGTCTCCCGATGCCGGAGATGCATTCTCTTTGCCAGTCTCCAGCGCCGTCATTGGGACATCTATTTTGTTCTCACTTTTCGCTCTTTTGAGGCATTGAGTTATTTGATTTCCTTTTCTATTTTTTCTTCTTTTGATTTTAGGTTTTCGGGTATGGATTTGTTATGATATAATTGTGTGTCCTATGGATTATTTTTTTTTCTTGGTTTGAATTTATTGTATTCTTTTGTATGCATATATGATATAACATTGTGAGGAAATGAATTCGATTCATATTTATCAATTGTCGCTGTTTATTTTCCTGTCCGTAGAATTTCTTTCATAACTTCAGATCGATTCAAAATGGGTAAATACTCAATTACAAGAATGAGAATATGCAATTGTCAATTAACCACAAAATGTTTACTTCAAAGGAAACATTTGGTAGAACTTTTGCCCTATAAGAACTTTCTGGATGCGTTATCTTACATCAATTTTCTCTAAAAATTCTTCTAGTCAAACTTCCAAAAATTTGTCTAAACACGTTCAAAAGTAAATAACTTTTCTCCCAATGTGCCAAATGCATTCGACCAAGCCTGTCGTGGCAGAATCAAGTACGCGCTCAAAAAGGAAGTACTTGGAATGATAAATGAAGATGCTCGGCCAACCTCATCCAACTTCAAGATCGCTTCACGACAGAACCAAAGTCTCAAAGATATCAAACCAAAGACTCCATTAATAGTCAGTAGGACTAGGATTTGAATGATACCTAAAAGCCAAAAGACACTGGACACAGTTCAACAATTCATTACCAATTATCGTCCTCTGTAATTGTAATAACTCACTCAGCAGACATTTGTACAAGAAAGGTCACCTTGACAAACGAGCTACTTGAAGACAATTGACAAATAATCTTTAACCAGTTATCCTGTGAAGCATTAACAATTCTAAGATGGTATGCCAAACTTGATAGTAATGATCACTTTCAACGCAAGAGTACATGCAATCTTACATCGTATAAACACTAACAACGAGCTAGCATAACTATGAACTGTCAAGCTCCGCGATGGAAAATATAAAACAAGATTTTGTCGCAATACTAAGGGTGTGATCGGTAAAGATTAAAATCGAATTAAAATTGAAAAATCAGTCGTTATTGTTGACTTTTATTAGACAGTGGGACCCAATAACGATCATATTTTTCGATTTTAATTGAATTTTAAAATCTAATTAAAATTGAAAATATAGCCGTTATTGAGTCTCACACGTCTAATAAAAATCAACAATAACGGCTAGTTTTTCAATTTTAATCTCTATCAAACACGCCCATAAAACAAAGGGTTGGATCCGCTTTGTCAAAATTCATCCACCCGTAAAAAGGAATGAAATCCTTAATAAACGTAAAGAAGAAAAAGTGAATATTAATTTAAATAAGCAGAAAGATTAAATTCCAAAACAAGCAAAAGAATTTTCGTTTCAAACTGGCAACAACTCTTATTTATTCAAAAAAAAGCAACTAAACAAGTTTTCATAATTCATCCGACCTGTGATTAATTTGTTTTAACCAATCATTTCTCTGTCACCAGCTGTCACTGGACCCACTACTCCTTCATAAGTACAACACCAAAAACCACCCTTCAACGCAACAAATCCCAATTCTCTCCTGCCTAATTCAATTTCTGTTGCTGCTCCAACTTGCAAATTTCAAAAATCCAATGGCGCAAGTTAGTATTGCAAAGTCCCTCCTGCTAGCTTATGCTGTTGTTGCTATCTCTGCAGCAGCTGTTACTGTTACTGTTTCTGCTCAGGAGCCAGCTCCATCTCCCGATGTTGGAGATGCATTCTCCTTGCCAGTCTCTGGTGCCATCATTGGGACATCTCTTTTGTTCTCACTTTTCGCTATTTTGAGGCATTGAGTATCAAGCTATCTGATTTTCTCTTGTATTTTCTATTCTCCTTGTGACTTTGGGTTTTCCGGTGTGGATTCAGCTATGGATTTGTTATGATATTATGTGATTTCTATGGAGTATCATTCTCGGGTTTATTATATTCTTCTGTATGTACATAATGAGAGAATAAATTTGATTCCTACTTACAAAATTGTGGCTGTGCATTTTCTCTAAATTTCTTACACTTCTCAACCTTTCATCTACAGGGACAACCTTAGCACAGATCCTAGTACTAGTAATAAGATTCAAGTCAAACTGTAAAAACCAGTCTGATTCAAGGTAATCAACACTAGATTTTAACTTAATATTCTCTTTTAATCTCGTATACTTATCCAATCCTTTCATTAATTCTTGTACATAGAAAAGGAGATTCAATCCCTTCAACCTCAAATTAAAAAAGCTGTTTCACCTGTACAAGTATATAAATTGTCAAACCTAAGACATGGAGATAAAATGAATGCTACCATAGATTATTCTTGGTCTATACTAGGTCAGCAAACAGTGCTGTAATGGTGTTTCTACATTAATTGATATAACAGAATGAAGATAATGTTATTTTCAACTTCATGAAAAACACAAATATTGCAATAAAGGGGGCTTATTGAACCAAAAGATTAATTACGCAACTACCCACAATCTTGATCCATTAATTACGATGGTGCATCATCGTCCATGTACAAACGGTCAATGAAGTCAATAATGAACTGAAAGAGCATTTTATTCATTTCAGTAATAATCATTATTGAACTTCTATTGGCTAAACATGGATCTACTACCAAATGCATTGGACGAGGACTATCACAGCACAATCAAGTGGACAAACAAAATGGAAGGATTCGGTATGATAAATGATGATGCTCCAGCAGCTCCATCAACCTCATCAAACTTCAAGATCACTATCACAACCTTACAGAACCGAACACTCAAAACTTTCAAACCGGCTGAATCCATTAATCGTCACTGGGATTTGTATTCGAATAACCTCACTTACCTAAAAGTCAAATGACACTCTACACTGTTGAACAACAACTCAACGAATTCTGTCTCTAATTGCATTGAATCAGTCAAAAGATGTTTGTATAACTCTTTAAGAAAGGTCACCTTCACAAATGGACACTTCGGCTGCACAAAGGTTCATCCCACCAGTCCAACGAGCTACTTAGCGACAATTGACAATTGACAAATAATCTTCAACCAGTTATCTCATAAATCATATGAAAATTGTAAGATGGTATGCCAAACTTAATATTCATTGCACTGAATGATTCATTATTATGGATCACATATCATCACAACATTACATGTATTATCATGCTCATATATACAATTTTGCATCTAGAAATGCTCTTAGTTCTCTCCATTTACTTTTCCACATCTTTCCTCTCAAGTATTGCAGTTCAAACATCATTTCAAGCAAAAGAGTTTTCATTTCAAACTGGCAACAAGTCAATAAGCCCTTGTTTGAGCCCCATTTTTTCCATCAAAATATATTCTTGAATAGTGATTTGACCACATTTCAACCACACATTCTTCAAATAGCAACTACACAAATTTCCATAATTCATGCAAGGGACTTCCGAAACGAAAATCAGAATTTAAAAATCATACCCTAGAAAATTGGCACAGAAAAAAATTAATCAGATTGGACTAACTCCATCTTGTTATTGAGAATTATAAACCTTAATTCTATTCATTGAGAGCATTCAATTCGAAAAAAAGAAAAATAAACACTCAAGAACACGCAAGAATTATAGAAGTCACCTCAATGTGCCGTCACTACAGTAATTCACTATGAGAGAGAGAGAGATTAACAAGAGAAAATTGTACACCTATCTTCACTAGCATCTCTCTCTCTCTTTTTGATGAAAATTCTAACGGACGGCTCTTTATTTATAAGATAAATTAAGGCAAAATCGAATTTTATAAGGACTCAAATCCTTTAATAGAATTTTATAAGAATACAAATTCCTAAACAGTTCTTAATGAAATCTTGGTCGAACCCAGGGAGCCTCATCCCCTTTCCAACCCCACGGCGACCTCACCGCAGAGGTCAATCCACGACCAGCTCCACGGAATGGTAATAATTAGGATCGACAATAAGTAAACTCCACAGCTTAGCACTTGAACCGTTCAAGGACTTCTTGTTACACCATGACTCGATGGTAAGATCGGGTTTGGCATTGAGGCCCACGCCAAGTATAACAATTGCGAAGAAACTGGTGATGTAGTGGGGAAGTTCCGAATCATCTTGCTTTTGAGACTGGCTGGCCGACAGTGGCCTCTAGTTGAACAAGTACCCCTTGGGTCACTCCTTGTGGCCCAGGCTTGCCCCCTAGCTCAGCCCATTTCCTCCATCTCTCCTCGTGGCGGGGCTCAGGCGAGATTGTAGTGTGCTGATGGGCAAGGACTTTAGTCTTTTAATGATGGCATTCTGGTGGGGAGAGAGAGAATGTGAGGCTCAACACTTGCCAATGATCAAGTTTCTATATGTGGGCTATTTTTGGTGGGGCAAACTTTTGTAATGAACTTCTTCATATAGTGTTATGTTTCTATTAGTTCAAAAGGCCCATAACATACAACTAAAAAATTGGTCCGATGATTAAATTTTAAGTCGTTAAAAATAATCAAATATATTTTTTTAAATATTATCTTCAACACACCTACAATATTAATTATTAAAGCCTTAGACGTGGACAACTTTTAATAAAGAAATGCATCGTACCCAGAAACTATTTTAATACTATGTTAAAACCGAACTACCACACTATACAATGTTGAGATATAAAAATCAATGTACCAGCTAATCTATGACGAAAGGTCTTAGGCAGCATATAACGAGCTTGCTAGATATATAGATGAAAGTCCAAGTAAAGATTCCGTCTGACATTATATAAAAACAAATAATCATAAGCCTAGAAGCTTTTTCTTCTATTGGCTGCTTAGCATACTGTTCTAAAACGAATAACTGTACAAAAGTTTTTTTTTCTTCTTTTCCTCATTAATATTTGTCCAGTTAACCAGAGCAAACAATAAAGAACAAAAAAGTAAGAACATGTCACCCAAATATCAAATTTGCAGTCTTCTTCCCCAACCCGATTAACAACCACTTCACTCGCCCACAAATTACCAGAGGAGAACAGCAGAAATCAAGAAACCTAGAACTTATTCAAAACTAAGATTAAGCATAAGCACAAATTTCACCACTTCACTTGCACTTGCACTCGTACTCGCACACAAAATATATGTTATGCATGCGCGTGCCCAATAAGTGTGTCAAGTGTCCTCGATCAACCGGTCCACTACATCAAATTATGGTAGCTATCCCCAACCGAATCCATTAAAGCAGTCTGGACAAACACCTTGACCCTCACCCCACAACCAACACCAACCACCACAAAACAAGTTGTTCAAGAACACATGGCTAGTGGAAAACCAGATGTCAACTAAAAAATCTATACCAGCCAGTAAAACACATCTTCATTCCTGGGTAATTGGCACGACCCTTGAAAATTATCTTAACGTTTCGATTTTAAACACGAGCAAGGTAGAAAAAGGTTGGCAAAACCAATGGCATTAGGTTGTTTATTCCATTGTACTAAAAGGAAGAAGATCATTTATCCATAAAAGGTATAATTTGAGTTCTTCTAATAGGTAACCCACATGATGTTATCAATTAGGAAAAAGGGTCACACAATTAAGCTAACAATCAATGTCCAATGGCAAAGCTAACATGTAGTGATTAAAGAAACAAAAACCACAAATCCCAGCTTCCAAATTCATTCTTTCCAAAATAGATCAGTAAAAAAGTTTCAAATTTCATCCTGAAGAGTCAAGGTCAGTAGAGTTTCTCTTAAGAATCAAATGTTCTTATCACTTTTCAATTTCAACACAACAATCCAACATTCCACAGAAAATTTACAAAATTCAAGTCAATATATTGTTTCCTGGCAGTGCAAAACAAGTACAGTTCTCTCATATCTACATCTCATAACAAGTTTAAGCAGTACAGCATGAGACCCAACCGCCCAGAAACGAAAAAGGCAGGCATTAGAAATTTGCACTTTGTTCCAATGTCAAACCAACAACCACAAGCCACATTTGATAAATATTAATAATCTACCTTCGGAAGGTCAGAAGTTCGGGGGATATGAAGTGTGCGATGGCGCGGCGTAGGCGGGGTAAAAGGCGGAGCATATAGGAAATGGTAGGACGGAACAGAAGCTCCATCATCTCCACGAACTGGCTTAGGTTCCTCATCGGCGTCACGTAAAGAGTCAGCGGCGCCGCTGCAGATATCACGGCTAAGAACAGATGCAGCATTATTTGTGTATATTAAAGTATGTATTGATTAACGGTAGAGAAAATGGAGGGTTTTTGTACAGAACGAGGAAGGTGGGACAATGGGATTGATTGACTGATGAGTTCGGGATCGCGGTTGATGTATGGTCATCACGTTTTAATCAATTATTAAAGTAATACAATTTCTTTTACTTAAATGTAGAAAATAAATTATTTTAAAAAAATTACTTTTTGTGCCCTTCATGTTACAATTTCATAATTCCTCAAAATTTCGATCCAAAAATCGTCAAATTTGACACAGAAAATGTTGCCCCAAAATTCAAATAGGCAAGCCAAAAATAAAAATAAAAAATCGCCTTCTCTTTCACCACGCACCCACCCACCCACCCCATCCCCTGCAAAATGTTCAGTTCATTTTGCTGAGTTGATTTATCTCTATCGACTACTACCCAACAAAACAAAGAAAATATCTCTGCGATCCAAGTTTTATTTTGTCCTTGTCTGGAACACCGGATAAAATTGAAACGATATGGTGAAGATTTGCATGGCCCTTGTGCAAAGATGATGCGACATGACCAAAAATAATAACAAAGAAACGAGCTACTAATCGACTAATGCTTTCACACTTGTGCATGCCAAAATCTGTACATTAACACAGCACAATTATGCAGTAATATGGAAGCGACTACAGACGAAAATTATGAACAAAATAAGTTAATTAGAAGTCAAACACACAAGAAGTTGCTGGCAGATTTGCCTTACATCGATCGAAGGATCAGATAACGATAGACTTCGAAGCAACGTTCTTGCTTCGAGTAGCCTCTCCGATATACTTTCTACAATCTCTTCATCGCTTGCCATTAGAGATGCCAGTAACTTGGAACCCGCCATTTTTTCCTGTCAACAACAAAAAATCACTTCGTGAAGAAAAAACCAAAGGGAAATTTGGCGGACAGAAATTGAGGTTTCCATCTTACGTGACAAAACATCATAAAGTGAAACTGAAAGTGAAATCGGTATTTGCTTATATTCATAGCAAAAACCTGGCCTTGTGTACAAGATGTGTTTCAAGAGTTAACAAAAAAACTTGAAAGAGTTGAGAAAATAAGTAGGTGAGCTCGTCAATGTAGTTAACAAAAGAGCGCAGTTCAAGATAAGAAGAATGAAGCATTCAAAGAACTTCAACCCGATTACTACAATCACATTGTTTCCAAAAGTACCTTGTGTGATCCTTCTCTAAGTGATTTCAAAGCAATGCTGAGGAGATCGGATGAATATGGAGAAACAAAAGACTTCAAATGGTATACTGCCGAGAAAAGAATCTGGATGCATGCAACCCTAATCTCGGGCTCCACCATTTCCTGCCAACGACAAACAGGTCAGGGAAACAGGAAAAAGCACGTCGGTCTTACCCCGAGTACTTAATATTCAGTTATATACTTGTATTGGAATCTAAATACAGAGATTCAGATATTATCGTACCCTAGCAGATTGAATAATACGAGGAAGAATTTTCCGAACAAAGGGTTTCTTTCCAGTCCCTGATATCTTTTGACAGGCACTTATGAGTACGTTAGCCATGCATAGGCGAAAAGAGAGGCGAACTGTTGCCTTAGATGTGCAATCGTGTTTATCAGACTTGGAGGAGAAATCCTTCACATCATTTGTTAATTGATGGATCACATATGTCAGTACAGAACCTTCGACAGCTGCATCACCTGCAGTCACGTGCCACAGGTTCCATGACGTTCAGCTTGAAGTATAAGAGCATGTTTGGGTTAAGCTTACTGAAGGAAAATTTACATTTTGTTCGCAAACATGTTCGGATAATTTTCTCTTTTCAAACCTCTAGGTTAAAAAGTTACTTGTTTTAGAAGTAGCTATTTATAGCTTAAAAAGCTAACATATTTCAAACTTTGACGATGAAAAAATTATTAAAACTTATATGTAAACATTTTAAGCCTAGCAAACATGCTCAAAGTACTTGCATGAAGTTAAAGTTATACCAACAGAGTGGATGCCATTTCCAACATGGCAAGTATCTTCCGAGTTTGAGACCCTTAGCGACTTCGGAGCTTGCAAATCAGTGCATAGCATCAAGGCCAGACAATCAATGCACCCGTGTTGTGCTTTGGAAACTGAAGCAGAAATATAAGGTTTTCAAGATGGCAGAATTAATAAGAGATTCAGCAGCACAAAAAAAAAAATATTTACTCACTTTCATCTCCGTCCACTGATGACCATGATAGAATATTCTGAATTGTTTTTCTTATTCTGAACAAATCAGGATGCTTATACACATTAATGCCTCTGACCTACATCGCAAAAAAGGGGGAAAATGGGAAAGTAGTAGATATAGAGAACAGTTTCTCAAGATTGATCATCATAAATAAAATGAATGCTCATGGGAACTGGAAAACTCACCATTAGAGATGTACAAACCGAAAATAGACAAGCTTTTATCATTAATACATCCTTAGCATTAGCAGCATATTCTAATTGAGAGGACATCATTGGAATTAGAACCTGCAAATAACAAGGCAGGGTAATCGAGATCATTAATGTAACTTAAGGAGCATAGGCATAAACCATGGAAGAAATTATGGAGCCCATGACAAGGAACCAGAAAAAAAACACTTGAACGTAATAATGAAGGACGCTATCATGTTTCAACAATCATGTTAGAATGTGAAGCAATAATCCTCCTAGTAAATATGGAAAGGCACTAACATTAATGTAAAGTGTAAACCATATATTTCACAGCATGCTTAATCTTTAAATCAAATTGTTGCATACATTGGGATGAATTCGCCCACATAGCTCGGCTGCGAGTTTCCGAACATCTTCAAATTCAGACTTACTCAAGGCCCTGAAGAAGACATCAATATACATAAATCAATTTCCTTATCCAAGAAGTGATAATAAATGTTTAATTATCAGGCGAACCTGTTTATCAGAAGCTCAACAACACATTCAGTACCCTCAAAGCTGAAATATCCTTTCTCTGTAAGAAACGTTCATTTGGAGGGTAGTTACTTTAGTATAAATTTTAACAAATCAAAAGGCTTAGCATTTATTACTGTTAGCAGTAATTAGTCAATAAATTTCTACATATTAATTCTATATCAAACAAGATGTAACACTGATGGGATCATAGAAGTGTTTAATTATTGTGTTCAACTCAATCGCTGTTTTTTCCCAAAACACCATCTAAGCCTAAGTGAGATTTTAGGCTTCCACCAAGACCCAATTTGTGTGTGTGTGAGGTGGAGGTCGGGGCCTGGGTTTTTTGGATTCCCAACCCTCCGTATTTATATGAAAGTGAGGTACAACACAATCTGAAAAATAGATATTTGAATTGTCACTCGGCATCTTGTCAAGGGCCACTTAAAATAATTAGAACG
This sequence comes from Fraxinus baroniana, assembly GCA_903798355.1. Lineage (NCBI taxonomy): Eukaryota > Viridiplantae > Streptophyta > Magnoliopsida > Lamiales > Oleaceae > Fraxinus > Fraxinus baroniana. The sequence continues at coordinate 10,094 of CAIGRO010243057.1, forward strand.
AGAATTAAATAAATTCATCATATAAGAACTTGATAGAACTCGTCAGCCCACAAGGCCCAAAGTCACTTTTATTAATTAACTTCTTGGTAAGAGTGTAGATTTCATTCAAGCGCAGTGAAATGCATGTCATACATAAGCATAAATATGCTAGTGAAAAGTTCAAAGTATCAGCTTTGTGGACATCAATACTGCTGTCAATGCACGTGTCTCTAAAAATTCTTTCAAGGTGTATGTGTTCCGAAATCTATGATACATCCACTGGAATGAACCACTAGGACAGCATGTACAAAATTGAAAGAAATAAAAAATACATTAAAGTAAGAAAATCATACCATCAACCACACATTTTCTTTGGCGTTCACCATAAACAAGGGGAGAACTTAGGTCATCAAAAACTCTTAGAGGGAGCAGTCTGATTATGAGAAGTGGACAAAGGTGACTAAAGAGAGAATGTTCCCATTTCATGGTGTCATTAATTGCATCTTCCTTGCCTTGCCATTTGGAAAAGCTCTCATCAACTCTGCTCAAATCAGAACAAAAATAGAAAACACGCGTAAACCATTTTACCCTCATGAAAACTTTCCTTACGAGCAACTATATAGTATGATAACAATTGACCAAATTCATTCCAAAAGTGAAATTTGACCTGTATTGAATCAAAGGAGCAAACGAAATTCAATACATAGCAGTAAGAACCACATTCAAAACTATGATCCATCAAAGTAATTGACTAGTCAACACAACACTGTCAAAAATTTATCCCAAACATGGAGATCTTGTTAATTATAAGATGTAGTCTACTTTGTCTTTTGAGACCATAACAGAAAAGGCAAAAAGTGCTTAGCCTTTCAAGATGAAAGAAAGGTCACTACATGTCAACTAGTGAACAAGTATGAAATTATAGTCTAATACATTGTGTTCTTCCAGGTTCGCTTCAAAGCACCTTGGTATTTCATATACCAGGCAGAAGATAAACTGTGGTGAATTTTTAGTAAACTGCTTCAATTAGTAGTGAGGACTAACACACAGAAAATACTCATGAGCACAGTGAAAATGAAAAAAGGGCCAAACAGAAAATTTACTGACATTTTCTCCCCTCTTGTATACAAGATAAGTCGATGAAAGACCACATTTGAAGCTTCGGCCAAATATTCACTTATATAACTCAGAAACTTCACAGTAATAGCATTCGATGGTTCAGATATCATCTTGTCTATCAAGGGGCCAACCATTACATCCCAATCTTCAACCTGAAATTTTTCACAAAATTATAGTAGTGAACTCTAGTGCTTCAAAGGGAATTCGGTGCAAGGCAGTAAAGGCAGACGATAGCAAAGGCGAGGGAGTGTGGAAGGGCGTAGAAGCAGCCAGAATTGTAAGCAAGCCAGTAATTACAACACATGAAATTCAAAAGAGCTTATTTTGAGAAGTGGTTGGACTCAAGAGAGACTAGGAAGAGATTAGTTCAAGTTGGAAGAGGCTTCATTTGACCTCATTTGGGAATAAAGAGGTAAAAAGTTTTTTAAACAATGTTCGTAAATTTATGGAGAGCAGATTAGGGAAGAACAAAGTGCCCTAACAGCAACCTTTTGGGGAAGCTCCATCCTATATGAATTACTCAATGGGGCAGTAGCAGTTGAAGATCATCTGAGGATACCTCGCAAGGAGAACACAACATTAAAGGCAGAGCTTATGAAAAAGTGTAAGCACCAAACACAGGCTAAAGATGGCAGACTTCACTTTTCCAGGGTTACGTAACCCCGTGAGCAAAAAATGAAGAAGCTTTGGAAGGAAGCGGAGCAGGAGCATGAGAGGAGAATAAAATTGATAATATTGAGTAATTGATAGATATAATACCACAATAAAGCTAGGTGTATAACACGGAGACCAAGAAAATTAGAGTACAATCTAACTTACAGTTTTTGCCCACTCTGGCAGCAGCTTCAGCAGCCTATCAGCATCAACCTTCGACCCTATACAGAAACAAGAGCACACTACATTAAAGAGGTTACTGGATTCTTCTACTTTAGTAGTTGTTTGGTTGTGGGGGGTACAAAAGCGGTTTGGACGACACTTTAAAGTCAAAGGATGATTAGAGCAAAATTCTAACGGGTTGGGAGAGGAATAAGATGTTTTGTGCATACCTTCTTCATTACCAGAAGAAGAATCTGCAGGATCTGGGTTCAGGCAGAGATTGCTGTCGAAGACAACAGTAAATTTGTAAATGTTCAACTACAAAGCCACTATATTATAGTGAGGGCAAACACCTTTTATAAATAAATTGAAGAAAAGTTCTCCTTTTATCCTTTCGAATACTCCATGATCCACAGAGAAGGATTATACTACAAACTATACACTGTATTGTTCACATCATTTCGCAGGAGTAAGAATGTAAGATATGAAAAAATTAATTATTATATGAAGGTACCTAAGACAGTCAAGCAGCTTGCACACAACTTCAGGTTTTTGTCTATGATTAATAAGCAAGGCCATGAGAGTACTACTCACGGATAGCTGCACTTTTCCTTGTGTGGAGTAAAATAGACCAACTAGTGTGGACAATACTAATGCAGGGTCTGCAAGAACAAAAACGAAGTCATTGATGTCAGTAAAACAGTTCAATTTTGAAAGTTTTAATCCACAACAGGCGCAAAGAGAAGGCAATTTCACACACAAGAGACGAGCCTTTATTTTTCTGCTTCAATCTGTTGCTTGAAGAATTGTAGGGCATATAGTAATATGTGTGTGTGTGTGTGTGTGTGTGTGTTGGGGGTGGAGGATATGATTATGCATTCAGCGAACAAATGAACCTAAACACTATAAAATTGCAAATAGAAATATACATGATGCAACCTTACAGGCAAAGCTATATCAAAATACACAAGGTAATAATATTCTTTTCTGAAATATCCTTCCTATGACCAAGAGAATTTTAATGCACTATTTTTATCCAACAGAAGTTATGCATCACCCAAAAAGACATGGGCTAGAGACTCAGTGTTCAGACTAACCCATAATGGGAATCAAATTGGACGCCTGATTTTGAATAGCACAATTTTCATTTCTGAGGCATCCTAACAAGTGGTTTGCAATGTCTTGCCTGCAAATTCATTTAAATGTAATTTAACAATAAGAATCTGAATCACAAAAACGACGTGGAAGTACCATAAAACCTTGTATCAACAGAAAGCAGTTACACGTACCACATTTCTTGTGAGAGCACATTAACAGACCCAGATGATATGTGTATGAGATCTGAAATAACATCAACGGCATTCATCCTCTGTGCATCATTTTCAGAATCAATGCGCCTTAGTACCTCTTGCAGGCACCAAACATCTGGGCATCTGCCAAGTCAATAATGCATCACATTTGGAATAAAGATGGCATCTAACAAAACAAACCTGGCAAGTGAATAATAAACATACATGGAACAATACTCTGCAATAAGATTAACAACTGCTTTCGCTGCCACATCTCTCTCATCCAAAAGATGTAGAAGTGAAGGTAGAATGGCTTCTATTTGTCTATTGTCATCAAGATTGCTTTTCAACAGGTTCGTCCTACACATGACTGCTTTGAATATGCAAATTGCACCATCGATTACTTCCTCGTCGGCACAGCTTAGCTACAATAAAACATTCTTTAGTGCTGAACACATATGATTGCTTTAACGACTATGATATAAGCTTATAGAACAAAAATTACTCTATCCCATAGACATGGCCAGCATTGGCCCAGTATTCCCGGCGAGAATGACTCCTAAAGATTGACTGACATTAAAGATGGGAAAGTCCATGGATTAATTTATACTGGGAAGTTTCGTATCATTAACTTTGCCCCAACCAATTTTAACAAGCTGAAAAGTAGATTTCCCAGTCACATGGAAAACACGGGCTTTTACAGGTTTTAGATTTTTTTCAAGGTCAACTTGGAAACTCATCAAAAAACATATGCTAACATCAGATCAGTCTTGGTTATATCACCCAAAAACTATGAGGATATAATAGTACAGCCAAAACCAAATAAATATTGCAAGTTTTCTACTATTTTGCAGATTTACTTGTCCTTGGAGGATGAGATTGACTAGCTGCATTAATCCAATGCAGCATTTCTCGGAGTTACTTCTAATAAACGATTTTCATTTAAAAGCAGTGGCAGAACTTTATTTTAAGATAACTCGGCCATGCACTCTTCTTCAGAAAGACGAGCTCCAGCTCGAAAGCAAAGTCTAGAAGTGTTGAAAGAGTTAAGTTCATTCGCATTAGTTCATCCAAAGTTCCTTGCCCAAATGCAATCTTGGGCCAAGAGTTGCCAGCTTTTTTTGTTTGGGCTGGAAGTTAAAAGAAAGTCCTAATTGCTGTCTACTGGGACCTATAGGTTTATGGACTAAGATTGGTCTTCTGAAAAGTTGAGTTTTTTGGTTCAATTTGAATTGGTTTGATCCCAATGCCTCGCCAGAAAGGGTTCGCGAAAGGAAAACTGTCCAGCCTTTCAAGCCCTTAAAGAATCCTCTCAGAAGCCCATGTATATTAGTCAAAGATGTGACTTTCACAGGATCAATTGCTCTTTGCCGCAATTACCCTATCACCCCTGCCAGGGGCAGAATGTCCTTTCATCTCGAACCTCCGACAGATAGACAAATGCATCATTCCCTCCCCCCAAAAGCTAAAGAAAAAAAAATAAGTCAAACCATATCTAAAACTAGATTTCCACCTAAATAGGAAAGTGTTTACCAAAAGCTTCTAAAGCAGAAAAAGTAAAACTATAAAAGTGCCCAAATAAAGAAATTTGATATAAGCATTGCATAATGCTACCTGAGATATGAGAACTTGAGATATCTGAGATGCAAAATCAGTCATTGCAGCTCCAAATTTCTTGTCATCTAAACGGCCCAATAAAAGGGAAAGACAATTTAGGAAAAACTTTATGATCTCTACTCCACTGTCCTTATTCGAACTAGATTCTTCAGCGTGATTAACTGCATAGAACTGCAAATGTTCTTCATCAGGATTTAAACTAAATCAATAAACATATAAGAACAACAGGGTGGAAAGAACATAAGCATACGCACATGCCTGCACATATCTATGTTTCACTTGACTTCTAAATTTAAAACAAACAGAAAATGGACCAAAATTTGAGACCATGAGGTATTCCTTTTTTGTAACACGAGTTCATAATCTATACAGTTAAGGATTTAGATTGTTGTGTCAACTACTAAATGACATTTCACCAAATAAACTGTAGTCCATCACATTCATGTAGATTTGGGGGCTTTCTAAGTTTTGTTACCTAGTGAATGCATACTACTCCCAAACCCACAGAGAGAGAGAGAGAGTTTTAGATCCTTGCTTCTCTCAACAATCAAACCAGATTAAAAAGCCATATCAAATGTAATCATTCATACCTGAATCCCAGACAAATATTGGTTCAAAAGTTCTCTATATTGATGAGCAAATTTGTGATCTTCCAAGTGTAAGAGCACGCCATAATGTTTCCAACAAGAAGAGAGAAGCAATGCTCCAGTCTTCAACATCTCGAAGTCTGTCTTTCAACATGATTAAATAAAATACATAAGAATTGAGGTTGGGTCAAGCAAAGTCACACAATTACAAAAGGCTTGCAACATTCAACATCAATTACACCTGCTTTATTTTGAAAACTATTGTAACGCTTTTTCGTTTCCAGCAACCACTTAAATACTTTCTCCAGTCCTCGAGCATGCAAAGGCTGACTTTTTCTGCTCCACTGTATATTTTAAAAAGAAGGAAATGATCTAGTGAGTAAATCTCATTGTAGCTTTGCAACAGGTTGCCAAACAAGACTGTAAAGCATTAAAATAAAAAATATGAAAATCAAGTTATGATATCTTATATAAATTCTGAATCAAATTAGCTCAAAGTAATCTACTTTTAATATATAATGCAAGACTAATAGCCAGATGTATAGCCCAGTCAAGCAGCAATAGAAAAACTAATACATCGAAAACCTCCGCAATCAACACAGGAACAAAGGCAAACATAATCTGCACAAAGATCTAGTTTATGTATACCGAGTTAAGAACATACAGCTGTAAGTCTCTGCACAAGAGTCATGAGTTGATCCAGATGATCCCAAAGCAACAATTTCATTTCCAAGCTGCTCTGCAATTCAGATGCTTTCCTCAAAGTCTTTGCTTCTCTTTCACTGGTATCAGCTGATAATAAAGCAATAGGTCTATTATGTGCATTAAGGACGGATGACTTTTTACTAATATCTGATGAACTGGACACCATATCCTTTCTGGTCAATGCTACTGTAAGAGATAATATGAAATCAGCAGCAGCAACTGAAAGGCGAGTTGGCAACTCAAATCCCTCCTGCAAATTGCTGCAATATCATTTATCAAACACCGGGGTCAAAAAATTAAAAAGGTTGCACGAAAAATCATGCCAATCATCTGCCCTCAGGATCATTGATGCAAATCAACTGAGCATTATCTCTAGCACTACATCTAAAGAAAAAAAATACCTTGTTATAAATATCATCGATTCATCCACATCATAACTACACCAATTTAACAATAATATTCTACCAGATGCTTGTAAATACAGGGATCATGATTGAAATATAAAGACAATTTTATTTGCCTATATGACAATAATGTTTGAGTAAAGGCTATTTATCCAAGGTGCAGATAACGATTTTTTTCCATTAGTCAACACTATAACAAGGAGTAGAGTTACTATTCGAACAGTCTTACCTTGGGATTTCTTAACTAAAAGCTAGAAGGTAGGGGATTTATTTAAAGTACAGGTTCCTATAACAATTCTGTAGAGAAATGATACATAAAATCAACTCGTCATTGAAGTCCAGAAACAAAAGTCTTAACCAATTGCTACAACATATGTTTAAATTGGGAATTATATATTATAAAATTCAATTAGTAAAATAAAGCGAGAGTTACTTCAACCAGCTGCAGTCAAGTAATAGTTACCAAGTAAAACCTCATCAAGTGAAAAATTAAAGGACAAGCGGGGAGTAAACTTCAAGTTATTTGATAGCACTAATAAGAAGATAGATACCTTCCATTGCATGTTATTGATAAAAGATGGGTAACACATGAACAAAACATCTTCAACATTGCATTATACCTCTTCTTTATTCCTACAAAAAGGAAAAAAAGAGAGAAAAAACAATAACTTAACAAACCCTGGTTAGTTTACTAATTAGGAGGAGATGAACATGATAACATACCTAACTGTCCCCAATCCCCCCACTAGCCACGAAAGAAAAAATTGAAGATAGTAACATTATATAGAAGCTGCACTGAAGGTGCCAAAAATATCACATTTTGATATCAAGTTGATTTAAAGTAAATGCAAATGTTACCGTCAGTCGCAATATTTTTCACAGTATTCTCGTACTCTATAAGGCTGCGTCCAAGAATACACCACCCAAGGGCAATATAACGATCATCCTTTCTCGATATAATTCCTGCTAAATTTCCTAGAGTATCTTGGAATAATAAGTCATCTTGAAACAGCCAGTTCAGAAGTGCCATAGCCTGGTTCCCGTGTTTCAACTCTCTTGCTCTCAACGACTGACGAAAAAAGTATTTAACATTCAATTAATCATTATCCAAACGCAATCATATTGCTTACTGATAGTAAATGGTTTGTATAATTTGGTAGAGAAGTGTTCTATACTTAAGCAAGTGCAATGTACAAAAATGAGTATATTTTGTTGTAAATTTGTTCAAAACAATGTTTTTATATTAGTTTATGGGCATGAAAAGAGATTTATTTGGCCCAAGTTGATGAATTAAAAATAAATTGGAATGTGAGAAATTATGCCAATGCGTACACAAAGGCCAATGGCCATGCGTATACAAGGAATTGTATGCAAAAAACTGAAGCAATTTTGCTTCTACTATGCGTACGCAAGGATATAACCATGTGTACGCATTGTTCAATTTTATAGCCGTTGAGCTGTTTTTTCATTTGAAATATGATGTTGAGTTTCCAACTTTTTATGAATTGTAGGGGCATGTTCAAGGCATATAGATGGAAATACTATGTATAGATAATGTATTTTCATTTCCAAATATAAAAAACAAGAAGTAAATCATTACTTGAGATATTCCTATTCATTCATCAAATATTCAAACTTCTTAAAGTTTTCCAAAAAAAAAAACTAGGAATAATCAATTGTGCTTTTATGCTTCTTTCTTGAAAGCTTGTCGATCCACTAAACTATTTGCCGGAAATCCTAAAAGCATACTAGAGGAGGCAAATATCATTTTTAGGATAGGGTATCATATACGTGTTCAAGCCTCATTCTTCGTTTCATTTTGTTCAAGTTTCTATATTCATTTTCTCCTCTTCAATATTTTCAACATATTTTGCCAATCAAAAAAATTAAGTGCATATGAGCTAATCTTTAAAAATTTACTTACAAGTACACAAATAATTTTTTTCTCTTATCAAAGTTTAAAATATGCGCGTTATTTATATCGATTTGAATAAGCTGATTTTTTTTTATTTTAAAGTAACCCATAAAATAAGTAATTTATCCAAAACATGTGCAAAAATCACTTAAAATGAAATTTTAAGCTTAGCAAAAAATGCTGAAGATTACTTGTAAAATTAGGAAAATGGGAATTGAAAAATTAATTACATGTTCAATCATGGGAATGAGAACTTGGTCCAATGCCTCATTTTTTTCCACGGCATCACCTACGTACTTGTGAAGAAACCACAGCGAATCTTCTAATGAAGCTGTAAAAATCGAACATAATTAAAAGGATTAACCTTTTTTCCAATTTATCTTATCAAAAAAAAAAATTACCTGTATGTGTTAAAAGGGGTTTAAATATAAAAACAGTAATAACTTATACAAGTACTTGAGCTACTTAACAAGGTTACTCCTCGTTAAATTGAGGACACAACGATATGTATTTATACCAGTAACAGGGGCGGCGATTTTGGGAGGAGAGTTGAGGCGGGAAATGGAGTCTTGGAGTTTTTTTGGCTTAGCGTTGAGGAGAGCGGTCATGACCCGACCCAAGGTTGCGGATACCATGGGACCCGGGACGGAACCCGAACCTGAACCTGGCTCTGATATTAAGAGTGTAGATGGATACTGAGAGGGTCTCCCGACAGGTTGCTGCATAACTTCTTCTTCCATTATTGATTAGTCAGACTGATGAATTCGTGAAGAGGGGGGAGAATAGAAGACTACAGAGAGAGAGAGACCGATTTATTCGGGTGCTTTCTCAAAGAATCGGTTCTTCTATTCAAATACGAAAGCGTGGGCTAACCTTAAATTTTTGAGTTTTTTGTTAAAAATGTCTGGGACCCATTTATAATTTTTTCAGAAGTTACGGACCTAGTTGCTAGTTTTCCTAATACATCCATCGCGCACCAACATACACCAATTCTCTATTTCATTCTCATTCTCATTTTTTTATCCTACTTCATTTCAACCACACATTTTTCCAATAAAATAATATTACACACAAATCTAAAACTTTTCATAACTTTTCCACCACAGTTTCTTCCACCAAATCACTATTCTAAAATTTTTTATTTTCAAAAAATGGGTTTCAAACACACTCAATTTGGTGTCACCCTCCCAGCGTACTCCATTTTGTATGCAACACGATAATATCATTAATAGCTAGCTAAGCATACTGTCTATGTTTTATAATAGTTCACTAGTGATGTCGTAAAATACAAGAGTTTAGTATCCTATTCATAAGTGTGCGTGTTGACCAACTGTTCGAATTTTTTGATCTAAAAACAAAGAGAATGTTGTCTTAAAACGTAGAATAGAGGGTCAAACTTGCGGTGCATAAAACTTGAGACATCCATTCTAAGAAACAAACTTTTGCAACAATAAGCACATTGAATGTGTTAAGAATTATTTTTTTCACATTCATTTCCAACCACATCCAAAAAAAGGAAAAATCATTTTTCATGTATTTTCATAATTTTTTTAACATTTTAATCACATGTTCTCTATAAAATTATTTTTTAAAAAATCATTCCCGCACAAACATTTGAACTAGAAGACAAGTTGACATTACTTTGAATGATAAATGTTGAAAAAGATGAAAATATAAGATTAGAGAGAAATGGTAAGAAAAAATATTGAAAAAAAATGTAAATTTGGTAGAACTTTGAAACCTCAGAAAAATGGCTTATTCGGTCAAAAAAAAAATGGAAACGACTTCATTTATATAAACTAGTCAGATGCACGTGTAAGGCACGTGTCGTAGTATAGTTGGCTACATAATAGTGTTGACTGATTTTTGATTATTTTTGGAGATATCACTAATTAAATCTTATTGAACAAAATTTTTTCAATAGAAAACCTTGAAGTTACAATGAAAAATAAACAAAAAGGAAGTTAGAAACAAAAAGAGAAATTCTTCATCATAAACAATCAATATAAATCAAATCAAATTTAAAAACACTCGTACACTAACAAACTACCAAAATATTATTGTTTCTTCTTTCTTTCTTATTTTTCTTGAAGTACAAAAATTTAGAAGTCTTGCATATCATTGCATTAGGTTGATAGCAACACCAAACTTCATAAAACCTAAATCCTTATATACACATAGTTGGGTTTCTCTAGTAGACATAACAATGAAATGAAATGAGTTGTAAAGAAGGATTCATATAGCCCACTTAAATTTATAGAGCGCGAGTCTTAATTTTTTGTTGTTTAAGCCTCAATTTGCCTACCGAATTTTAGACATTGTCTATCGCACTTCCAATGAAGTGAACCATGTCAAAAATTGCTTATTACTTGGTAGGTAGCATAACTTTCATCTGGAGAATCTAAAAGTTCAAACCAATGAAATTTGATTGCTCGCACAATTTTAAAGCCAACAAATGCACATCTTATATATTAATTGCATGATAGTCGTCATTTTAAGTTGAACTACAACTCATCGTAGCCAACATTTATCTCATAGCGTTCGGGGCAACGGCCCAAATGGTGATCGTTTATGGCGTTTTAGTCACCTTTCAGTGACTCGTTTAATTATGTACGAGGTTCTAGATCAAAAGGACAACATCAAGGATGCGTAAGATATTAGTGCTTTCCTCCAATTAAAGAAACTCGAAGAGCTGTTCATCCAAACAAAAAGACACATACACACCTTCTAGACCAGGTAAAATATTGTAACAAATTCCATGAGATGACCACAATATATATATATATATATA
>CAIGRO010243089.1:0-14118 GCA_903798355.1 Fraxinus baroniana
ATGACGTGGCAATCCAGGTTTAACGAACTCGGGGCGCTACAAAGTTAGTGACGGTTGAATCCTAAGATGAAGTACTAAATAAAAATAAGCTAAGCTAAGATCATTTATCTTATTTTTGACAGTGTTCGATCGGTTTTTGTTTTGCCAAATAAGGAGGAATTACTAATGTTCTAAATGAATACGATGAGCTCATCAATCAAGGATTGTGAGTTTTCATTTGACTATTGCAAACTGAATAATCCAACAGGAAACAACTTCCCTTTGCCATTTTTAAAAGACTTGCTGATCAATCTCACTATTTTTATTGATGGCTATTCTAGTTATAACTAAATCCCTATAAATTTAGAAGATAAAAGAGAAATCTACGTTCATGTGTCCCTATGGAACTTTTGCTTATAAGAGGGTGCCCTTCGGCTTGTACAATGCCCCTACAACAATTTAGAGTTGAATGACATCAATTTTCTCAAATATGATTGAGAGATAAATTGAGGTGTTCATGGATGACTTCTTGATCTTTGGTTATTTTTTTCATGAGTTCCTTGGTAATTTGGCTCTCATCTTGCAGTGAATTGAAGAAAGAAACTTGGTACTTAGCTAGGAGTAGTGTCACTTTATGGTGAAAAAAAAATGCGTTGGAACATCACATTTTTGCCTAAGGAAATTGAGGTTGATAGAGCAAAAATTTGAGTAATTATGAAATTGCCTTCACTGACATCAGTGAAGGATATCCAGAGAATTCTATGCTGTCTCGGTTTATATCGTCGTTTTATCAAAAAAATATTCAAAAATTTCTAAGTCCTTGTAAAATCGTCTTGAGAAGGACATAGTCCCATTCAGCCCTAAAGAGTATGTGCAAGCATTCAACACTATGAAAGAAAAGCTCGTAACAATACCTGTTTTGGTTACAATGGACTAGAATATAACATTTTAGCTAATGTGAGATGCAATGACTATGCAGTGCAAGTAATATTAGGTGCTGAGAAAATTTCACTATGAGAGAAAATGGGGAAGAAACCAAAATTCAAATAAGCAACGTGATGAATGAAACCAAGATCAAATTTAAATTCAACAATGAAACAAACAAAAGAAGATGATAAACTTATCTGATGTTTTTGCATATCACAATCTCTCCTTTTTAGTCATTGGATCTTCCACCAAAAGATTGGAAGAAATTGATGCAAATAATCAAGAATTTCAATGATATGAAAGACTCAAACACGTAATTGTTGTCCTCAAACGATATTTGCCATCTCTCCGATACAGTTTGGTGCTTAAGGGTTTTCCGACAAATTATTTGGACAATTAATCAAGCCATGTGAAGAATTCAACACTTATGCACTAGTGTAATTCTCCAAAAACTCCAAGAACGCAAAGAGAAATATGAATATGAAAGAAGAAAGAAGCTGTTTCTTTCTTTGTGGAATGAATATAAGAAAAACTCTCTCTTTCAAAAGTTTTTCATATGAATATATGAAAGAAGCTGTTTCTTTCTTTGCCACATTTCAAACTGAAACTGCCCCAATGGCTATAAATTTTATTCTATGCGACTGGATAGAGCAAATCTATGCGATCGCATAGATTTGCGAAAACCGGGCATCAATTTCTATATGCGGCCATGCGACCACATGACTCTTGATAATAGCACATTTGTTACGTTTTTCACCCATTAATATTTGAGTTTCTATGATTACTTGACACCTAAATGCACTAAATACTTCTATATTTTGGTTTAGGTTGCAAATGGGTGAAAACGGTGGAGAATTGAAGAAAAAAGCAAAAAAAGGACCAAAATGGAAGAAAGTGAAAGTTTAGGAACTACATAGCAAATACTATAAACTTTTTTCTAACCTTGTAATGAAGATTTGAAAGTGTTAGAGGTCAATGGGATGAATAAAGAGTTAAAGGGATGAAATATAGTCAAGAGATTATCACATATCAACTTTCAAGCTGAAAAGTTTTGCACCGATTTTTAGTCTCATATTGAGACTCATTTTTGACATAAAAAATGATCAAATTCGAAGATAGTATCTGAATAAAATTGTAGCCCTTTGAGTTAGCTTTCCAACACATCTTGAATCGCCTTAATTGGACATCGGGAAAGGAAGATACGATCAAAATACTGAAAACTGTTCGGCGGGTAAACACTATAACCATGCGGTCACATGGTTATAAAACCATACGGCCGCATGGTCACCTATCGAGAATTCAGGGGTAGCAATTCTTTGTTCCATGCGGCCGCATAGGTTATTTCCGTGATGAAATTTCTGATTTTCTTCTACTACTCAACCACTTTTGGTAACTTATTGTGACAGGATTTCTCAACCCTAAAAGACCCCAAAACGTTCCAAAACGCTTCATTCTTCATTATTCATCATTCTTTTCCACTTTTTGCTCAAGAACTTCATGAAGAACTAATAAACACTAGTGAAGCTACGAAGGAACTCAATTGGAATTGGAGAATTCAACGTCTTTTACTCATGTAATGTGTTTTTCATTGTTTAAACAATTCTAGGGTTTATATTTCCTTACTTTGAATTAGTTTTAAGTTTGACTTAACTTTTATTAAGTTTTTAATGGATTTAATCAAGTTTCTTCCATTGAACAATTAAAATATTTGTAGGAGTTTAAATTTCAGATATTTTATTGGTGTGATTTAATTACTGCTATATGTTAGAAATATATGTCACTTTTTGAATCTGATTTCAATAAATTAATGTGAGAATGAGATTTAGGAAACTTAAATTCTAGAATTACAAGTGGAATTAAATTTGTTTGTATTGCTAAATCCTCCGATTAGAAAGTTAGGATAAAAACTTCTAATTGAGTAGAACATCCATGAATTATTGATGTTGATTGATCTAATTCAGTTGAGGGAATTCTGACGATTCACTATTTTACATATTAACTTAAATTTCATCATTATATCCGGTGACATTTACATTTTAATTCAATAAACAAATTCTTTTCATCCAAATCACAAGAACCCTAAGTTATTGAACTTCTTTGAACATTCTTCCATCTCTCTGTGGATATGACAACCCAAAATTGCACTACAACTACCGCGTTATTCTTTGGGCGTAATTGGCTCTTTTCCTACGCGGTCACATAGGCCAAACCTTTGGTCACCGTCCCGTTCATTCCATGCACACGCTTTTATTAATCTTTTGAACAACATTTCTCAACAATCCCCCACTTGTTCAAAAATTAATAAAGTCTCATATTCGAAATAAACAATACTCATGCATAAGGATTAGATATCTTTCGATTTGAATCTAATCATAGTGTAATTCAAACAAAGTAAATTCGGAACTAAAGGTAGCATTAAATTTTGAACAAGTTATTCCATGTGACAATATCGGTAAGAACACACACGCAAGTATCACGTGTTCTCAAGTTCCTCGACTCGNATCCCCCACTTGTTCAATTTCAATAAAGTCTCATATTCAAAGTATACAATACTCATGCATAAGGATTAGATATCTTTCGATTTGAATCTAACCATAGTGTAATTCAAACAAAGTAAATTCGGAACTAAAGGTAGCATTAAATTTTGAACAAGTTATTCCATGTGACAATATCGGTAAGAACACACACGCAAGTATCACGTGTTCTCAAGTTCCTCGACTCGCTTAGCATTAATATGGCCTTGCGCCATCCTTTTTCAATAAACTTTTAAGAAAGAAACTCTAACTATCTATTGAGGCGGCACCACCTCGAAGTTCATCTAGGTGAATTTCTTACAGTACCTTTGTTACTTTTAAAAATACTTGTACTTAGTACTGAACTTCATTAAGAGTTTTAAAAACTCATCTCTCACTTTAGTAACAACCAGCATTATTATAACTAGAATATGGTTATTACAGATATCAATAATGTTGAAATTATCCACATATCGAATGACTTGTTGTTACCTTTTGAACCCGTTGATTACCTTTTGAGTAATGATAGGTAAGGTTGTCATCATTGGTGGACCTTTTAGTTCAAGAGTCTCAACCACATCCTACTCGAAGTAGAATTTACTAAATCTCTATTTAGATAAAACATCCGCTATGTTCTCTGTTAACTTAACATAATTTAGGAAAATTATTCCACTTTTGATTAATTTTCTTATGTAGTCGTGTCTTAGACTCATATGGCTAGACATAATATGTGACTTAGTATCTTATGAATTTAGCTAGACAATGATTGATTCATTTAAAAGATACAACTTGTCACTTCCGATAAATCCTTTTTATAAAGCAACATGCTTCTCACCAGTTTTATTTAAAGCTTTATTGATTTCCAAACACGTTTGGAGGATTTCAATCAAATCATTACACTAATCAATTAATTTACTAGTGGATCTCATGCATGGGTATTCAATTATCATATTTGAATCATTACATTAATCTTCAATTATATGAATATTCTTTAAATATTCAAACGCCACAATCGGCTTTCACCCATTTCATCCACTTTTAGACTTAGTGTATATCATCCTTATAATTGTATAAGGGTTTTCTACATTTTCTCCTTCATAGATTTCTTTCTATGATTAAAAGGTATATGAAAATGTAACTTTTAAACTAAGTTACCACAATTCCTTAATAAGGAATACAAATGCAATCTAGTAAAGATGCATTCACAAGTTTTGATCTTTCTCATATTAGTTCACAAACATTAAAGTTAACCCCCACATTTTGAGTTATACTTGAACTTAGAGTTTATCAAATATTTCTTAGTTCAATTCATTATCGTATAGATAATTTCCTTATCAAGTACTTCGTGAAAGTTTAAGCATTTCGTCAATCTACAATATATTTCAATTGCAGTACTGTACATCAATTTCATTTAATTTGATTACAATTTGATCAAGGTCATCACATAGACCAATAAAGCTTTTCAAAGCATAAACCAACTTTAATTGGTTTCATGTATTGTAGTGTAGTACAATGAAGAGTGCTAAGCATCTTGGTTCACATGAATTACAATTTCTCAAAACATATGAAATTTATTAGTCTTTTGATATTTCACAAAATTGTATTATGTCATGTCAAATCATGACTATCAATTCACCATATACTCTTATGCAAATATAATTATTCATAAATCATCTCATTTAATTTAATGGAGGCTATCATCATAGTTAACAAGACATGAAATCAACCAATTTATTGTATCATTTTCATATTCTAATAAAAGGAATAGTCATGGAAGTTCATATACTTTTAAATAGTTAGCATTCTTTCAACATTTATACATGTCCATTTATAAGGAGTAAATATTCTCCTTTCTAATCATTCGTTGTCTGACTTATATTAGTTTCAACAATATCCAACTCATCATGATCAAGGTAAATGAATCGCAACCTATATTCCAAAAAATTTATACATTCATTGTATAAATTTATTCAATCTTAGTCAATATATTTTATGACTAGGAATGTCAAAGTCTCATAAAGCTCATGTACGTTCACATATAATGAATGGTGCAATCTTATTATCTTCATAAGAATAACCATTATTCCAATAAAATCAAACAATGGCCAAAGCATGCACCATGTACTTTCATAAAGAAACAATCATTCTTTATTGACAAATTAACATTCGGTAGATCTCTTGTCGTAAAAATCGTTTTTGAAAATACATTTAAACAATGAAGAGGCACTTTATAATTACCTTAAAAGCACACATGTACTTTCAATTCCAAGTCCTCAATGAACATCCAAAAATGAAAAGTCATGCTTTTCAAAGACATGCTTGATTTCCCCAACGTATACAAGTTTAAAGTTTATTTAATACAACTTATATAAATTGTTTAATCAGAATGAATGGTATCTCCAACCAAATCATCCTACACTAAATGAATGAAATCCAATGCATGTACCAATAGATATACATGTCGTTTGATAAGGGAAATTATATCATACACATGATTACTTCACGAAATTCATATTAAAACTCATATGACATCATTCTCAAATTCACGTGCTTTTAATTATAGTAAACACATTTTCATGCACCGGTTCATAAAATGAATGATGAACAAATGAAAATAAATTCATAATTCTAAACATGCAATTATATCTCATAAAAACTATTGAATAAAAATTTACGTATATACCACAATACACATATTCCAAAGTGGTAATCTTCTTGATGATCATAAAACCCACACTTAATGTCACCAAATATTATCAGACATTTTCATTGATTCTAGAATATTTCTTAATATTCTGCTCAAGTTTTTCAAGTGATTAAGCAACTTAATTCACATTACGAAATAATAATTTTCACTTGGATAGAATTTCATTACTCTTTCAAATCTTTCATGTTGACACAAGTCAATCAACTAAAAACCACAAAGGAAATAATGCGTTGCTTATTATACATGATATTCAAATCATAAACAGTCAATGTTTACCAATTTCGGCCAATCACTCACATATGTATTCTGACCAAAATGTGCAAATTCAGACAAAAGGTCATGTATAAATTCAACTTTTCACATTACGGTAATGCAGGCATTCATATATCTTTTTCCATCAACAGCCATTATTTGATCATTATAATATATTACATCCCACAAAGATCCAGTCATTTCCATTATCAGCACCAAATTTAAAACTAATGTTCAATTCGTTTTATGCATATAAATAGATTTGATATGCACTCCATATAAGCATACGTAAAGATTGAACATAATTTTGACTTACCAAAATGGAACTTGAGATGGCAAAATGCTGATTACTGAAGTCGAACACTTGATGTCAGATTGAATCATTTCATTCTTTAAAGGAAAATAATTCTTTCCAAATGGTCCACATAAGATTTTATTCATCATTCTTGTTTGTTGCCATGGTGGTTTCACTCTCCTTCGCAAAAATATCATTTGAGATTGTTGAGAAGATTTCATTATGATAGGAAATGGAGAAGAAACCAAAATTCCAATCCGCAACATGATGAATGAAACCAAGATTAAATTTAAATTCAACTATGAAACAAACAAAAGAACATGATAAACTTATATGATGTTTCTGCATATCGCGGTCTCTCATTTTGTAGTCATTGGATCTTCCACCAAATGGAAGAAATCGATGTAAATAATCAAGAACTTCAATGATATGAAAGGCTCAAACATGTAACCGTTGTCCTCAAATAATATTTGCCCCCTCTCCGATGCAATTTGGTGCTTAAGGGTTTTCTGACAAATAGTTTAGAGGATTAATCCAGTTTTGTGAAGAATTCAACACTTAAGCACTAGTGTAATTCTATAAAAACTCTAAGAACACAAAGAGAAATATGAATATGAAAGAAGAAAGAAGTTGTTCCTTCTTTGTGGAATGAATATAACAAAAAATCTATTTTCAAGTGTTTTTCATTACTTTGTATTGATCATCTTGCAACCTATTTATCGACCTCGATCAATACCCCACAAATTGGTGTCAAAACCTATGGAAGAGTTGCAAATTACCTTCCAAAAGCCGCCACATTTCAAACTGAAACTGCCCCCAACGTCTTTAAATTTTATTCTATGCGACCACATAGAGTAAATATATGATATCGCATAGATTTTCGAAAACCCGGGCATCAATTTTTGTATGTGGCCATGCGATCGCATAGCTCTTTGCCTACGCGGTCGCATAGGACAAACTTTCGGCCACCGTCCCGTTCATTCCATGCACACGACTTTATTAATCTTTTGAACAACATTTTTCAACGTTAGGACAATGCAAGGATAAGATGCAACATGTAATTGACTAGGCCAGCCAGACTATTACTGATGCTAGACTCAACTACGCCACTACAAACAAAGATCTATTAGCTATAGTCTTTGACAATTCTTGACACTCTCATTGGGCCGAAACTGCCATTGAGAGTTTCGATATCTTAGAATATTTTGATTATTGATCTCTTTCTTGAATTAATCTGCGGTCGAGATGTAACTAGGTTGACCCTTATATTATAATTTAGGATAAATTGCACTCTTCATCCTCAACCTTTGCCTGAAGTAGCATATAAACTCACATTTTTTTTCTTTATCTGGTTTTAATCTCCAATCATTCAGAAAGGTTGAGGGTTAAAACCAGCCAAAGAAAAAGGAAGTGGGTATATTTGCTACTTATGTCAAAGGTTTGGGACTAAAAGTAAAATTTACCTATAATATATTACAATACATTGGATTGCTCGACTTCTATCAACTCATGACTTGACATTAGGCTTAAATTTATAATAATCATTTTTCACAAATAAGTCCAATTTATATGAATTGTGTATCGTGATAAGATGTCTAACACTATAATTCTATTCTAACAACTTCTCCTACTCTTTCTGTAGCATGCCTATGCAGAAGAAAGAGGTGGTGGCAGCAGTTTAATTGATGTGTGTTATGTTTGTAACTCAAAGTCCATGTGATTTGAAAGTTTGATTCATGGAAGAAGTCTAGATAATTTTTGTTTAGAATTCTAGTTTGACAATAGATCAAATATCATCATGGATTGAGAGTTTGACTGGGATAAGAACTTTGGGATTGATGAAAAAGTGTTTTGAAAGGACATGATGGAACCCTGGGCGCCACGGCGCCATCGGCGAGTTTGGAACAGGATTCCTACTCAATTTTGACCACGATTCCTTTGCTCTACTTCATCTTTAACTCAAAGATTGGGTTACCATAAATACTCCATAAGGTGTAGGCTCTTCATAAACTCAACATAACAATTAGATTAGATTTAGGTTGACAGTATCAAATCTTATAAAAAAAATTAGTTTCTTGGTATATGAAATACTGTTAGAGGAGTATTGGGAGTTGATAGTAGACTTGAAGGAGTCCAAGGTGAATTTGACTCCTATTTCATTCCAAATTCTCCATTATTGGTTGTACTTGTTGTATTGAGACTACATTAAATTAAACTCTTCATGTATTAATTCTCCTATTATGTTTGGATTCTTTGATTATAAATGTGTGGTGTACATCACATATTGGAATTTACCAATTGTCCAATTAATTATTGGTCCAAAAAGGTCCTTTGTAATTCCTTACTAATGATTAAAGTGAATTCTCTGCCTCTCCCCGCGATTTTTTCCGAATTTGAGTTTTTGCATAAATCTTGATTGTTGTTTGATCCATTATTTTCATATTACTCATAATATTCTCATTTTTATCGTTTGGACTAGTTTTCAACAAGTGATATCAAAGTGATTTTGGTATCTTGTTTGTTTCACAAGTGGTATCAAAGACGAATTATTATTATTATTATTTTATTTTATTTTTTTTTTTACGGTTCTTGGAATGTCCCAATTGGTTATTATAGCAGGATTTGAACAAATTCAATTGTTTTAACGATGGCAACTATGAAATTCGAGATTCCTCTTTAAATCACAACAGTAGATTCTCTTTGTGGCAAATCAAGATGCGCTCGACTCTTGCTCAATTAGATCTTGATAATACTTTGTTGGGGATAGATTCAATACCCGCAACAATGATTGCGGGGGAGAAGCAATGCATGGATCGAAAAACTTTATCACAAATACATCTTCATATTTTTAATCAAATTCTTCATGATGTGGTAAAAGAGAAAAACGTTGTTGGGTTGTGGTTAAAATTGAAACAACTTTGTATGACAAAAAGCTATGTTGGATTTTTGATATCCAATAAATCCTGAGCGATGATGTTAAACCGTTTTATGAATTATACTTCATAGGCCTCAGCCGATGAGTTAAGCTGTATATCGACATCACAATTGTTTAAACCAATCCCATACCCTATTTAGATCATTTGAAGTAGCCTAATTTAATTAGTACTGCTTATGGCCCGGCCAATTACCTTGGATGGGTTTTTGTTTGACAACCATTTTATGTGCTACCCATTGGCCCTATATTACCTTAACCTAAAGCCCACACTTAGTATTATATATGATTCCCATTACTGTTGACCGTGTGTGTGAAATTGGTTTTATTTATCCCCTTTGTGTTTGACAAAAAATGACTATTATGGCTTCGTGCTTTGTTTCTTCTCCCTTCTTTAGCCTTTGTGGATGATCTTTAAGGCTACAATAAACCTCCCACACCTTGCCCTTTGTGGGAAACTAGAGAGCAACCAATTTTAAGGCGAATGGTTTGTGGTTTTTAGTTGACATTGTGGTGGTCGATTAGTTGAGACTGAGCCTGGTTCCTTGGAGTTTGGAGACTCATCTCTAACATTTGGTATCAGAGTGTTTGTTGGTGGTTATTTATGTGCAAAATAGATCCAAAACCGGTGAAGAAAACTATTGAAAAATCTGCCCAAATGTTTCAAGAAAAACCAGACCTGTAACTAGGTTTTTCAGCCAATCCAGTAGGCTATTAGTGAAACGGAGATCGGAATTGCGATATACAGGTGGAGAAGGTATTGGAGGTCCGGTGCGTGAAGTTGACGGTCGGCGATAGCTACTACACGTGAGGATTTCGACGATGCATGTGGCGACGCATACAAGCTCTTTCAGCAAAACTTTCTTCAGACAATTTTATCCTAACAGTTTTTCTAACGTGTTTGTGGTGTTAGTTTTCTATTTCAGGTAATACGGTAAGATTTTGCCTCTATACGTTCGGGATTTAGTTTTGCATTCTATCGGTTTCTACAGACTTTAGGGCAAATAGTGATGGTCCTAAAGTGTTAAAATTATATTTCTCGTAATTTACGAACTCAGATAGGTCCGCTCTGGTAAATGGCTGATCTCGTTTAAATTTCAGCATTAGCGTGTCATCGTATGGGGTGACATTAGGATTGGGGTTACCATGAAGGGGTAACCATTTTTTGTGCTAGAGATTTAGAAACTATTTACCCTATTTGAAGTGTTGGATTTAACTACAAGTTGATAATTGTTTTTATGTTTAATTGCGTGAGAATTTGATTTTTTGTTGATATACCTCCATGCTGCATCGACTATTCGACTAGAACACCTAGACTTGACCCGTTTGAACATTTTCTTGATTTGAGATCTTGAGTCTCATGAAACCCTGGGAATTTAGAATGGTGTATAATATTGCCTTATAATTACTTTGTGTGACCTATTTCTGCATTTTGGTTGTTCTATTTTTCAAAATTTAAAATTGGAATTTTCAATGGGAAAGGAGACTAATCAATTTGGTAACAAAAGATGAAGAGGATTTTGATTCAATAAAAAGTTTCAAATGTCATAGATGGGAAATTTCCTGCGAATTTAACAAAAGCACAAAAAGAAAAATATGATAAACTTGCTTACACTTCAATTATTTTAAACCTATTCGACACCGTTTTTAGAAAAGTTGGAAAACTTGATTCTACTAAAGAATCTTGGGAAAAGTTGGAGGATTTATATTTGCTTAAAGTGACTCCTAATAAGTTGTACTTGCTTGAAAGATTTTTTAGTTTTAAAATGGATCCTTCAAAGGATCTTGATGACAATTTAGATGTAGTTGAAAAACTTGATTCTACAAAAGAACTTTTAAAAAAGTTGGAGGATTTATATTTGCTTAAGTCTACATCTAATAAGTTGTACTACTTGAAAGATTTTTTAGCTTTAAAATGGATCCTTCAAAGGATCTTAATGACAATTTGGATGTTTTCAACAAACTTGTTCAAGATATCGTTAATTGTGATGAAAAAGTGTCTGATAAGTATAAGGTCACTATTTTGCTGAATTATATGGCTGATTCATATGGAGAGGTTAACAATGCAATTAAGTATGGTATAGATACGACTATAATACATTTTGGGATATTAAAGCTGGACTGGTAATATCAAAATCAAGATGTTTGATGGGACGATTCAAACATTTGGCCAAGTTCAACATGTTCCAAATAGAATCATGAATTTAATCTTTTTGAGTACTCTAAAAAAGGTACAGGTATACCAGTGAAAGTGGAGTTCTAAAAGTTAGCAAAGGTGTCGGGTTTTGTGAAGGAGGCGGAGAAAGTTTGGGTTATATGAATCAGAAGGTTCGACGGTCATTATGGATGTAGCTGCAGCTTATGGTTCAATAAGCAAAATCTCGGGTAGAGTTGGTTGTCATCAGGTTGTTCGTGCTTATTTGAACAATAATATTGAGGAATCTTCCTATAGCTCTGATAGATCTAGTTGTAATCTTGTTGCTCGTGGTAATTCGAGCAATTTTCACAACTCGGGGTTGTTCGTGATGATTCGAACAATAATATTGGGGAATCTTCCTATAGCTCATGTGGAGTTAGTTTTTGTCTTGTTGATCATAGTGCTCATGATGATTAGAGTAGGTTTGGAAACTCAGGTAGATTTGGTGTTGCTCGTTGTAATTCAAACAGATTTGGTGACTCGGTTGGATCTGAAAGTGAACACGATAATTCAAGCAAGGTTGGCGCAAGGCAGTGCTGCTGGTAAGCAGGACTTAGATTAAGTTCACAATTATTGAGTATGCCCGGAAGGGGCATGATGTGCCCGAAAAGGGCATGATGGAAGAGTTAGAGAATGACTTGAAGAGTAAAGACATAATTATTTGCTATGGAATTTGTGTCAAGGTGGAGTTTTTTATGTTTGTAACTCAAATTCCATGTGATTTGGAAACTTGATTCATAAAAGAAGCTTAGATAATTTTGATTTAGAAGTCTGGTTTGATAAGGGATCAAATATCATCATGGATTGAGAATTTGATTGGGATAAGGGCTTTCGAATTGATGAAAAAGTGTTTTGAAAGGACAAGGACCTAATCGAAGTCATCGGGACACGGAATCGAGTGTGAAGAAGCAAAATAGGTGCTTGGCGTTGCGGTGCCACAATAAAAATGTACCAGTAAGGTTAGCATCGTAGTGCCACTTGATAGGTTTAGAATAGGATTCCTACTTGATTTTGACCACGATTCTTGTACTCTACTTCATCTATAACTCCAAGATTGGGTTCCTATAAATACTTCATAAGGTATAGGCTCTTCAAAGACTTAACATAACAATTAGATCATTGTTGGATACATTAAAACCTTGAGAGAGTTATTTAAATTTAGATTGAGAGTATCAAATCTGGTAACAAAAATTAGTTTCTTGATAGTAGATTTGAAGATATTCGGAAGGAGTTCAAGGTTAATATGATTCTTATTTCATTCCAAATTCTCAATTATTAGTGTTACCCATTGTATTGGGATTTCACCCTATATTAAACTCTTTATATTAATTATGCTAGTATGTTGAGATTTTTTGGTTATACATATGTATTATAGAACACATATTGGAATTGACAAATTGTTTAATTAGTTATTGGTCCAAAGAAATCCTTTAGAAATCCTTACTATTGATTATGGTGAATTCTCTATCCCTGACCACTGTTTTCCTAAATTTGGGTTTCCATGTAAATCCTATTTGTTGTGTGATCTATTATTTTTATACTACTCATATTATTCTTGTTTTTATTATTTGGTTCGGTTCTCAACAGCGTGGAATAAGGACAAGGTGACATTACAAACTAAGGTTTACTAACACCATGCATAAAGATAATATCGTAATGTAATGCACGTCGTAATCTAATTTTTAGACAAAAACTTGATCCTTTGAAAACCCGCAATTGAACGAGATCGCGAACAAGTAATAAGGTAGTGAATAGAATGTCTAACTACGAGGAATATATGTTTAAGCAAGTTAAAATTAATTACAACTTTAATCGAATATCAAACAAATTTTGTGATTTTCCTATACTAACCCCTAAATTATCAATTAAACTAGTGAAAATAAGTAAATATATTTTTCAAATATGTGCAGAAGCATTATTAAGATGTCAAATTTCCATTGTTGTTCCATTTTTAGTATACCTATTAAAGTGACAATTTGAAATCATTCATGTTGGTCAATAATTCTAATTTAATTGAAAACGTCTCTCGATAGCAATCAAATCTATTAACCTCATGTGATACTTTTATATCTCGATAAAAGATGCAAGCATGATAAATGTATTAACAATTGCTAGAACACTTACTAAAATCATATAAAGCTTAGAGGTATATCTATATCCTCTATCGAACCTTACAGTGTTTATTATATTGTGCTTAGATAACAATAAAATTCACTAACAATTCTATTAGTGATCAAGCAATTGAAAAGAACGATAAAAATGATAATAAATATCCACAAGTCAAACCAAATTAAAGTCAAAATAATTAAATTAAAA
>CAIGRO010243121.1:0-11639 GCA_903798355.1 Fraxinus baroniana
ATAATGAATGCCTCACTTTTCCCTTCACACTAAACTACTTTCTACTCGTGTGGCAATTACTCTACTCTAATATTAAAACAAAACCCATGACAAAAATTATGGGTGTCAAGTGTGGAAGAAATTTCCTCGTAATATATATCACGATTGCCAGAACAAGTCGAAGTCATTAACATACAAGGAACGATCTTGAATCTCCAAATTTGCGATGTGCCAATTAACGAGCTTCGATTGGATACATTTACATAAAACCAGTCCAAGAGGAAAAATCCACCACTCACTTTCATCCCTGCATCAGAAATCATAGGGGAAGCATAAGAACAATAGCATGTTAATATAGATAGCCGAAAATGAATTTAGTATATGAAAATTTTGTAAATTGTCTCACATATTCCATGGCTGAATGTACGGATTTTTCTTCCTTGACTGCGTGCTATAGTTAACATATCCACAGAGAAATGCAACACCCTGCAGTATGCCAATAAAACCAAGCAAGGCGTATTAGATTGATATCTATGAGTTGAAAAATCAAATCTTTCCCATCAAGAGGCCTCAAACAAGTGGAAAGTGCGTAGATGATCGAAGAAAAGAGAAACACAATCAATAAGAACAAAGTAAGAAAAGGAGATGTAAAAAAAATGAATTATTTCAAAAGAAATTAAAACAATCGTTACTATTCGACAAGAATGTTAGTGTTGTTTCAAAGATATTTTTCTTGGGGGAAGATTATTATTTTGGAGAATGGGTGGTTAACAAGCAAGGAAAAGTTATTAAGCCATGTGAAAAATGATTATTTTTGGAGAATGTGTGGATGAAAATGAGTTCGGGGAAAATGATTTTTGAAAAATCTCTCCCAAACAAGCTCTTAGATATGATATCTTTAAAGAAAAAATAACCACTAAAAGACAAGCCAAAAACATACCCAATGAAAGTATGATCAGACCACAGATGTGAACGATACACTTACAATATTTATAAAAGATGTGATGTTCCACAAAGCATACACACGTGCAAGACCTGCTGATCGCCTAGGTCCATGACTGAATAAAGCATTAATTCCAGCAGGGAATGGAAGCAAAATCCCAAGAGGTAAAATGAACAAAACGAGAAAGACATCCGCCAGGGAAAGTGAAAACAGCTGGAGTAATGTGAGCAATACTAAGCTAAAATCTCCTAAAAGCAGTATAGAGATGACCAAACCGACAAGATCCTGCAGCATATGATGTACGGAAAATTTAGGAAGGGAACATTAACAAATACCCAGAATGGCCACGTAGAATGCACAATGTCCCACCACCGCCAGCCAAAAAGGACAAAGCAAATCAGGGTTTTTCTTTTTCTTCTTTTTTAGAGAGAGTGAGAGAGATACCTGGTGGCCAACAGGTTTGTTGTTATGAATTAGAAAAGAGAGCACAAAAAGTATATCTCTTTTTTCCTTGAGCGTCTTCAAACTGTTTATATCTAAAACCCCACCATAAATCTTCCGCCTTAAGTTATCCCCGGTGCTTCTCTGACTGCGACTTAAATATGTCTCCTCTCGAGTATATACACCACTGTGAAAGAGAAAAGGAAACAAAAATCAAGAAATAAGATCAAAATGCATATATATTTAGAAATTTTTGGTTATTTTTTTCATTTTAGTCCATATTGCATTCAAAACAGAAAACCAAATAACCTACCATCATATGCATTAACCTCAAAAGTATAAATACACGGAAGATGGTCATGAGAATATGCAAAAAAATCCCACCTAAAGAAATTCATCTATCTAAATTGCTTCAATCAATTTCCAACCTTATCGTCCTGACAAGTGACAGCAACACAGGAAAGTCGCAACTAGAACATCAAATACTGCTAAACTAGCAATAGGTGGCCACCTCCCCCAAACTGTCCCCTCAAAAGATAAACTCAACAAAGGATAAACAAACAAATGAAGGAAATAAAAGAATATTTGTTAAAAAATCATTGGGAAGAAAGGGAAAAATGATTACAATCATCAAAATGTGCTGTATGAAATGCACAGAAAACAAAGTTTTGTGGGGACGACAGTCCAAGACAATGAAGATGGATTTATTTAGGACATGTACAGCTTAGTTGGAGTTGAAAGCCAAATTGCTTAAACTTCCAAAATTAAAACATCAATTCAGCTTTAACTAGAATGTTGCAAATATTTGCCAAATCAGCATTTACTCAAGCTCAGCACCCAATTTACAAAGGCAACCAATCACACCCCATCCTAGCCACAAGGGTGGCTAAAAAATCTGAATTAGTACAGGACATATAATAATGTTATGGCAACATAATAAACAAAACACAAAGGTGGTTTTTGTCTCCAGCGAGATGTGCAGTATGAAATGCACAGAAAACAAAGTTTTGTGGGGATGACAGTTCTAGACGATGAAGATGGATTTATTTAGGACATGTACAGCTTAGTTGGAGTTCAATGCCAAATTGATTAAACTTCCAAAATAATAACATCAGTTCAGCTTAACTAGAAAGTTGCAAATATTTGCCAAATAAGCATTTACACAAACTCAGCACCCCAATTTACAAAGACAACTAATCCCACCCCATCCTAACCACAAGGGTGGCTAAAAAACTTGAATTAGTACAGAAACTACAGAACATATAATAATGTTATGGCAAAATAATAAACAAAACATAAAGGTGGTTTTTGTCTCCCGCAAAGATCAAAGTCTTCATCGTGATAGTATTAGCTTATTACAGGATATTGGCAGTGACCCTTGACGTAATATTCCTTGTGAGAGGAATAGGTAGCCCACGAGCTGGCATGCTATGTTTCATTGGTTCGCTTTTCTTTTTGTTCGTCTCATTATATTCCACATTTTATTGTGCCAGCAGTGTTTGGAGACATTACTTAATATAAGATTGAGCAGTTTCATTAAAAAACAAAAAGTATTGTAGTCTTCCAAAACCAGACATACATCTGTATGTACATTTACTTCATAACTTATTCGTGGACACGTGCAAATGTGTGCGTGCTCATATCTGACTAAATATGTGTGTACTAAAATTATCAAAATCCAATACCGTGAATGCTGCTGAATTCTAGGTGCTTCATCTGGTCCTTCTAAAGATACATGGCCCATACCGTCTTCAACAGCATATACCCAAAGTCCATAATGACAATAACCATCAGTCGTAGCTTGAAACCAGGCAAGATCCACTCGAATACCATATATCCTTAAAGCAGGATTGGCAAAAGTTTCAAGCCATTTGAGGACAGGGCGAAACTTTGCTCTGAGGCAACCCCGGCGTACCAAGCGCAACTGTACATTCAAACCAGCCACAAAGCGATACCATGTGGTAGGTTGCACGGACTGAAAGTAAAAGTGTGAGTAAATACACTTTTTGATTTCTGTCGGTGTAGCATAAATTTTTTGTCTCTTATTATCATTCTTCCCTGGGCAAATTTTTTTCAGTTAAGTGACTAACCTGACTCATGAGACTGGTGACGATGTTGTCATTCTGGAGTGAGAAAGGAGTCATGTAACTTCCATCACCTCCAAATAATAGAGACATTGGAAATCTTTGGTGGAGACCAGGAGGAAGCTCACTTCTGTTCTCATCACCGCCAAGAAAAAAGTCAATGTATGCTAGCATTAGATCAGGTGTTGCAGCCACCTACAGTCACATATATCAATTCTGAGCTTAAAAAATGTTAAGCATCAATTATCGCATGAATCATATTTTTTCCAAGTGGCTCTCTAACTAATGAATTCTGAGGGGAGAGACCAAATTGAAAAAAGTTAAGAAGAAAGTATCAATCAATTTTGAACGTGTAATGCTAATGTGGTTGTTAAACTGAAGGTTAGTGTGCTATGAAGAAAACGCAGAAGAAATATCAAGTTTACAGAACAGAAAAAGAACCAGATCTCAAAGTATTGGCTCTTCACTATTGCCCATTCATCGAAGCACCAGCTTTTCATTTTCACTTCTAGAGAAGATATTAATCATAGACAAAATGGGATGTCTGGAAAAACAAATAAGATTCTCAAACAGGTTCATATCCATGTTTCTCGTTGCTCCGTTCTTAACCCCGCCACCACCCAAGCAACTAAAAGAAACGTCAGCAATTGGGTGCATATACCAAGGGGACTAGTTCGTCTACAAGGACTCTTAGAATAGTAAATTTGGAAGCACATCGATAAGGTAGTGGATAAACTGATCCAAACTCATCACCTTCCCCCCCCTCCCCCCCAACCCCAACCCAGCTAAAAAAGTTTTGTTGAGCATATAATCTATATACTGAAACATATTATCGTTTGGAGATTTTGCGTTAAAAATATTTGGCTACTCCAAAGCTAGAAGATGGCACGCACAATTCATGTATTTGTTTCCACTTGTATTTTAATCCCTGCACAACTAACCTTCAGCCCTTCATACAATGCACGTGAACGACAAGAACGTAAGCAAGCATGGTCATATTCTGATCTCACAAATTCTCGAATTCGTTGTAATTTCATTCTCCGCCGCCACTGTTGCCATGACCATGCAAGAGGGTAGGCAAGAATACAAAGAATACTGTGTACCGATCCTTCCCACCATTGATATGTAGCAAGAGCATTGATCTCATCCACAAAAGCATTAAATGCACCCTCATATCTGCCATTTCAATATAATATTAGATTGTTAGTTCAAAGATACATAGTTTCCAACCTTGTGTCAATGGGAAAGAAATTGGTGGCAAAGCTTACTGTTCTGTGATGAGAGGCTTACTATTTCACATTACTAATCACCATAAAGTGGCAACATATATAATTAGCAATTACAAAGGGGAAAAAGAAGTGGGAACTTACACAATTTCTTGTACTTGTTCAGGAGGTGTATGAGGAAGATGCCAAGGTTCTCTAAATGTATTTGGACCAGTAAAATACATTCTGTGCACGTGATTCTGGGATTCTTCAACTCTGTTAGTCTCCAAAACCTGAGTGTTGGACATGATATCAAACTCTCTATTTTTATTTACCACGAGGAGCGCTAGGAAAATGACTGATTGCATCCCCCCTCCCCCACTAAGTGTGTCACTAACCACATTAACAAAAGTAAACATGTAAGGTTCTTCAGAAGATACCTCATTAAGTGACTCCAAGAAAGGAAATGAGTGATCTATTTGAGAACCCTGTTGAGTAGGAGCAGGGCCTGGTAACTCATCGCCCCCAATGAATTTCATCCGTGCAACACTCAGCACTAATGCTAGCAAAATGAGGAGACCCAAAAGCAGAAGACCAAATAACCAGGGCCCTCCAAATGTGTGTATCAACTCTTCAAGAGCTGTATAACAATGTGGCATGTGATATCTCTCAGAAATGCATTTGTAAGGACAAGGTGTTTCAGTAACGCCGCCTGACATGGACAAAAAGAAGCATCAGTTAAAATTAAAAGGAGATTCTACATGCATGAAATGGAAATAGGAAAGTTCTGACCCAATACTTATGACCATGTTATAAAAACCGACGTGGAGAGGCTGGGTCAACCTGTGAATCGGTGACCAGGTAGTAAACTGTTTCCAAGTCTTTAAATTAACCAAACAAGGTGTTGACCGATAAAAGAAGAAATATATATATATAAATTTTTTTTTTCCTTACATGTTATGGCATCTCAAACAATTTAGATTGTTTAATGAGTACTTGATTGACGAATTTTTAATAATATTTTAAGTATTGAAATCGTGTTTCATTCAAATTACGAGTAGTTTTGCTATTTTTCTATTGTATGTTACAAATAATTAAGTGTGTCTATAATCAAAATTGCGCCGGTTCAACCGCCAACCCCGGGTTGAACCGGTGACCCTGATGACCCACTTCTTAGTCTGGGTCGACCTCCGGGGTCAGTTTTAATAAATATGCTTATGACTACTAAAAAAGCATTTTAATCTTTAAAAATGATTTTATGAAACTAGCCATAATCAAGTAGTACAATTTGACATAGTAAACAAATTACAACGTAATGAAAAGAAAGCCATCAAAGATAACACTAATGTCTCTAAGAATGAAATTACATCAAAGAAAACTCTGTAGAAAGCGAATAAGCCACTCCATAGGAGATACCTCGGACATAAATATAAACAGCACGATGGGGAAGCTCATAACTTGGACATGGAAAACACAGGAATCTATCAGATCCCGTAACATTTTTATAAGTGCCAGGCGGACATTCCTGCAGAAATTCAAGACAAAACATTAACATCAGAAACACATAGAGACCGAAAACCAATTATGTTTCCAGCAACGACTGGTCGACGCTGACAAGGAATGTGTATTGATAAAGGGAATTTCTAAATGAAGTAATTCCTTAAATAATTGCCAAGTCTAAAATAAATTGACAGGCTAGTTCATTGTGGAAACCTATTGCAGCTTAGATATCAAACCAAAAGTACTTGTTTAGTAATGCAAAACCTGAAGCATACACAAAAACAACTACCACAGAATAAATTGTGAACTACCTTGCAGAATATTCCATAAAGCCCCATGGGACAAGCTTTTCCACTGACTGTTCCATTTTCGCCAGTTAGGCTTTGGTTGCCACCCAATCCACCCCTGCGGTTAACCAGACAACCTAGTGTTAGTGGAGAAGCTTAACCAGTAGATAGAAAGTTAATATAATATGGTTTAACATAATTCGTGTATCCATTCACGTGAAGTGGGGATTGCAGATAAAAGAAATGCAAATCCTGAAATGCATTAAATTGAGTCACCATAAATACTAGAAAATTGCATAATTTGGACAAGAAACTGCAAGAATTTCGATTCCAGTACTTTAAAAAAAGAATTATTTAGTGGTTTATATGCAACAAAGTGAAGAGGCGCAAGTCTAATACTACGTCTAAGGTCATGTGAGTAGCATTTACAAATTCAAAATCAATGATCAGCTAGTCACAAATAAGATAAGACTCAAAATAAGGCAAGCTTCATCCTACTCCTCAACCAAGACAAACAAAAAACAAGTGCTTTTGCATTGACAAAGCATCAACCAGTAAATATAAATATCCAAGATACGACTCTGAAATCCATTTTTTCTTAAAAAGGAAATCTGGCAAAAAATGCACATCTGGCTAGGTAAAATATATCATAAAAAACAAGTGCCGATTTTGAGTGTTACAATGTGCCTCCCATTATCCTAGCTACATGCATATCGTGATATCCATAGATGAACTGTTAAAGAAACCACCCCCCTTGGAGTTGGGAGGTGGCCTCAAGGTTTCCTTTCTAATTAACTGCCTCGGAAAAAATAAATAAAATAGATCCAAAAATGATATTGGAACATTATGAAGGCGAACTAATACATAAAGTAACTATGCAGACATTAAAGTTTTCTTAAAAGGGTTGTTCCTGTATCAATATTACCTAAAAATAAATAAAAACAAGAAGCAGATTTCTGAGGCATAACTTCAATCTAATAAACATTGTCATTCAATATGGATGATCAAAAGGGGAGGAAAATAAAAAGAAAGAGCAAAGTCCAAATTAAGGTGAAGATACAATGAAAGGACTAGGTAACAGGAACTGTATGCTGCACACCTGAATTTTAATTAAATGAATACAAACATCCCTCTTGAACTTACTTCATCCTTCCACATGAATGCATGCATATACTCATAGAAAACAAAGTGACTACAACCTGTTATTTCTTTCAAAGGTCTCAATACCTCATTGCTGAGACAGTTCATCTGAAATTCTGCAGTAGGGATGGTTCCCATTCTGCTTTCCTAACATTCAAATTCTGTGCTTCCAGGAAAATTATCTAAAGTTACCTTATACTCATCCTACTAATAGACAAGTCAAATTATATTATAAATTGGAAAACAAAATTCGATTATCTAAGATGAGGATTAAGATTTATTCAAACAGGTATGAAGGATGGAAAGGTAAACAGAAAAGCTTAATAACATAATTAATTGGTGATCAAAAGTCAAATTCTACAAGATAAATTTGTCTGTGTCCGATGTGGAAGTATTTAAACTAACCCTGTATCGATGCTTCCCTCCACACTAGCTATTGGCTGGTATACATCGCCAGTGGAAATGTCTGCCCAATGAAAATGAATCCTCCCACCACCGCCGCCGCCGCCGCCACCACTATGACTACCATCACCTCCAGCACTCGATAAAATGCCAGATTCACCGAGAGCCAGAGTACCCAGAAACAACAAGATAGTTCCACCAGATCCACCCCCTGGTCCAATATTCCCAACATCTGTAACGATATTCTTTTGGAGATTATCCCTAAAAGTTCCTCCATCAGCTCTAACTGAGCCTTCAACAGATAAAATGTACAAAGGATGGTCTGAAGAACCCAACACTGGAATGGAGAAAAAGAAAAATAGCAAGAGAACGAAAAAAAGGGAGAAGTTAATCTTGGCTTGAGGAAAAAAAGCATGAATTTGAACTGAACAAATAAAATTGCAACTTTCAGAATCAAATTTGGTATAGCTGTGGTTAAACAGCTCCCTGCCCCCATAAAAGTGTATTAGAAGACCTTGAAAACCCAAAAGGTGAAAAATAAAGCAGATAAAAGATGTAGCCCCCTGTTTGGTTCAGCTAATTTTTTTTATTAAAATCCAAGTCAAGGCCAACAATTATTTAAACTACACATTTCATGGAACCCACGACTTTTCAATCACACATTCCAACAAGTTTTATCAAAATCTACTAAAAATCTGATTTTTATCTTAACCAAATATGGGCATAACACAATCATATGACAGTGTTGTATAGGGCATCCGGAAAACGGTCAAATAGGCTTGCAAAAGAGAGAGAAGAGAATAAGAAGAAAATCACTGAAGATACAATGTTTGTGATGCTAAATAAGATAAATAAATGCAACTCTAGAACAAATTTTGAAATTAACATATAGCTAGTGTGCGGTACAAAATACTCTTAACCTTTTAATGCCCACTCATTTCTTGATTATGAAATGCCACCATAATAATTAATTACTCTTCTTGATTATGAAATGCCACCATAATAATTAATTACTCATCAAATATCTACGGCAATTTTCTTTATCAAAGAGAAGCCCAATATCAGAAGCCTCGCCCACAGAAAATGAGCAATAAGAACTTGAACTCAAAAAAAATAAAAAATAATAAGGCTGGCAAAGAGATGATAAAATCAGTTGAATAGAACTATGATTTGTATATTGACTATTTCAGAGTTACCACATTAAAAGTAAAAAAAGAAACCGCAATTGACCAGCTTATAGACTGAGCTAACCTAAAATACCACCACCAGCAGTCGACCCCGCCAAGCTATCATTTCCGCTTCCACTACCCAATTCACAAGGCAAATCGGCATCTCCATACGATATGCCACCCTCAACGCAGCTTCCATTGTAACACCCCATTCCACCTCTACCGCCATGACCGCCACCACTGCCAAGACCATTACTCAAAACTTTTCCTTGACCCACGCCTCCACTGCAGCCTGCATAAACAACAACCCAAAATGACAAATATAATATGATTTAACCACACAGATGCAGACAACAGAGTCGCCTAAACAACCAATGATCTTATAATTAATATTTTACAAAAGGAAAAACTCATCACTGAGAAAATCTCTCATCACTGAGAAGATCTTCAGAATCACATTCCACATTGAAAAATTATTATTTCCTTACACTAAGTAGTAATCTTTTTTTCTAAAAATTCCTTGACACTATAGATTATAAGAGATATTCATAATAGATTTATATATGTATCTATAAACATAGAGGTAATTGTTAAACTTTGTAAAACAAATTTATTACGTCTTGTAGCACATTACCAACTTATTATATTCTACAAGTACAATGCAGAAACATCTTCTTTTGTGAAGTCAAGGAAGAAGAACCTCGCCAGTTCAAACTGACTGTAGTTTATCTTCTAAGCTTTAGGTGACACTTTGAGGTACATATTTATCATTTCTGACAGCCAAAGATGACTCCATAAAATATATATACTCATTTTGTACCACAGGACCAAAAACAAAAGACAAACTTAAGTATGTGAATTTTTTGTGTATGAAGTATGAACTACAATATATGTCATTTGATTGTAGGTTTCCATTTGTACCTCGTACGCTAGAACGTTACAAGATCATTTAATTAATCAAATTATTATGAAATTTTATAAATATGTCCAATAATTGATAACCATTTCGTTGCCTTGCAATTTAAACGATTAAGAATCTGTAATTTAGAGAAAGTGTTAACAATTCAATAATGTATAAATAATATGAGAAAGTATCCAGTTAACTAAGATTTGTGTATTTAAAGGAAGAAAGAAAGAACAGGGGGAATAGAATGCTGTTGAACGGATCTTATCAACGAGATTGGAACCATACCCCTATCAGATGTGTTTATCATTCCAGAAGAACACACAGTAATGGTTCTAGCTCTATGAAAATGAACAACAGATCCTTCAATGAAACCTTCAACAAGGATATCCTCCACTCGACAGATCTGCAGTACAAACATTATATAAGAATTTTTTTGCAATTCTGCACCAGTGAGAGCATGACAATATGGAGAAAGAATTCAAGGAAATAAGCAATGATAGCTAAATACAAATTCTTGTGATTTTTATATACTGAAAATGTTCACCTGTAGAGTAAACGACAGAGAAGAATTCACATTGCAATCCTCAGGTGGATGAAGCAGTTCAATAGGGCAATCTTGTGAATCACAGTTGAGTTTTGGCACCCTACCAAGCACCAAAGGTCATTCTTCAGCGAAGTCAAAAGCAGCACACCTCAGACATGATAGAGAAAAATTAAATGCTATAACTTACACAGCATTATCCGTGGCATTTTCTAAAGGACCGCGCAGAACAGATCCAGGTCCAATCTTCATGATGATATGAGAACCCCAAAAGAAGACAACTCAAATAAGCATACCACACATTACATACACTAACTACAACATGATAACTTAATTTTTTAAGACAAAAATGTTCAGCAAATGCTCGGGTTAGGCAAGGTGCCAATTTCTCCCATAGCCCAGGCACAATGAACACCTAAACCCTGAACAAAGTCCGACACGTGAAAGTCTGACTTAAGCATAAAGAAGAAGAACAAGGCGTTTCTGCAACCCAAAAAAAAGTCGGAAAATATCTCAATACAGAATAATTAAGCCTCCATTTGGGAAAAAATTATAAATAGTTTAATTTAGTTTCAGATAGAAATGAGTGGTCCATGAGTAGATAGTACTTATGAGTCCATTGAAATGTTTGATTGAAAACAAAGTTTGACCATTTATAAATGATTTATAAATAAAAGCATATTTGCTTAACAAGTAAAAAACCTAAACAAAAGAGATACAAGAAAAAGGTCACGCATGATTGGTTTCAGATCCAAAATAGAACAATAAAATTGCTGGGAATGCATACGAAAGAATCCTACTCTAGAGCATGTACCAAAACTAAGAAATTTCACTGATGACACTAGTCAATAAGCACAGAAACTTCAAGGTCATGCATTATTAATTTAAGATCTGAAATAGAATAATGGATTTGCTGGTGAATGTACATCACAAAAATCCTTTTCGACAAGCACATATTACCAAAACTTGGAATCTCACGGAAAACATCGTAATCAATCAAATAGAAAATGAGGTAATGGTGAATACTGGTGAATTGCTGGT
>CAIGRO010243164.1:0-12529 GCA_903798355.1 Fraxinus baroniana
TCAAATACTTGATCAATATTTGAATGTTTTGTTTTTTATTTTGTTTTTGAGAGGTTGAAAATAAATTATAGCACATTTAAAAAGCGTTGTAAAGCTTGATAGGGAATGTGATATACCATTATGCTTTATTTGATCATTGATTGAATGTTCTAATTTTGATTGTGATTTTTGCTTATTTGCAACTACCTACGAAGGTTCATGCATAAAAATAGGTTAAACCCTACTCGATAAAGATAGTTAAACACATTAGGAATATAGATCATCAATTCAAGCTAGCAGTGGTCAATTATGAGAAGTCGTGAATTAAAGTGAAAAAATATAGGTGGAGTCAAGTCCTAGTCCTTCTCATATATGAATTTTTTTCCAAAATGATCGTTCAATCTTTAGTTTAATTTAAGAAGAATTGTAGTTGGGATCCCAAACTTTTCAATTTGTTGCAGAATATACTTAAAATTTTCTTTTTTGCACCTAAAGTCCCAAACGTTTCATCTTGATTGAAGCTGGAGGACATATAGATGAAATTCCTCCATTCCTCCGTAGTCAACCCAAAAAAAAAAATCAATTTGAAAATAGTTTGAATAATTTAAAAGGGAAAAATAGTAATTTTATATTTCTTCAATAAAATAATCAAAATTAAAAATAAATAAATAAAAAGGAGAATTGAAACGATTCATCCTCCCACTTCACCCCACTCCACTCCACCCAACCAAACACCTAGGATTGTTAATAGATTGGATTTGATCAGAATCTGATTCAAATTTGATGAAATTAATGGAAGATGGATTTATGGTCATAATCCGATAACTCGATCAAAATCCAAATCCAATAATCCGTCAACTAAATGAAGCAAAATATGGATATAGATCTATCCAAAGAGTTAATTTTAGAGTTGGGTTTGTGTAGGGACGAATCTACATGGTGTCTTGGGGGGCCAGCTAACCCTACTATGTCTTGGAAACTTAAGGGTTTCAATGGTTGTGTGGTGGAGGAAATAGAGTAAATGTGGCAGAAGAGGAGTATATCGAATTGGATTTTGTATGGAGAGAGGAATAGCTTGATTTTAGGGAATGAAGTTGAGTTCTGTGAGGGTGAATTGTTGGGTGACTTCCATTGCCATTTATGCAATTTCTTCTGTGTTTGTGAAGTCTAGAAGAGACTATTTTGAGTAAAATTTGTATTGATTTTGGGGATGAATTTTGAATTTTTGGATGGCCCTAGGTAGAGGTGGCAATGGGCCGAGTCGAGCCGAACTCGTGGCTTATTGTCCACGAGCCGAGCGTTTGGGCGAGCTTGGCTCGCCGCTCGAGCTCCCTGCTCGGCTCGTGCTCGGGTTCATTTTTTGACGAGCCCGAGCGGCTCGTGGGCATCTACAGTACGTGCCGACGAGCTGCTCGGCTCGATTGCCACCACTAGTCCTAGGATTTTTTTTGTAATGTTTAATGAAATTTTTTGAGGACCAAACATGTGAGAGAAGAATAAAAAATAGGTAGCTACGTTTTTAGTAATATATTCAAATGTTTTTATCAATATCATGCTGCTTGAAATTTTTTTGTAACCTAAGTTTTGACCCCAATGAAAAATGTCTAGCTCTGTCACTGGGTTCGTGCAATCATGTAAGTGGCGTAAAAAGCATTGAAATTTCTAGCTTTGGAGAATTTTTAAAGGGGTTTTATTGCATGTCATGTCTAAAGAGGAATTGAAGAAAAAAGGTTTTGAATTGAGGAAGACGAAGCAAGTGGATTATTTTGATTTTTGGCAATTTTGGAAGAGGGGAGACTGAAGATCTGATAGTGGGTGCTGGTGGCTGTGTGGTGATATTATGGGTTCAAAAGCATGTGCTTCTTTGTTAAGATGTAGAGGCCAACAAACAAGAGTTTGTCTTCATAGAATTAGCGTGAGTAATCAAAATTAGTGGGACTTAGGTAGGTGTAGGATGAATGTTGAGAAGAAATTCAATGGATAAATCAATATAAGTGGATTTACTAATTCTTCAAGGTTGTCTACATATGGACCATTTGTCGAAAATGATGAGAAAACTAATAATGAAATCCTTCAAAGTTTTTGCATTTGTGGAAACTTACTAGATGCAACAAAATTGTGATAATATATTTATGATAACAGGTCATAATTAGACAATGTGTCACATTCAATACATTATTGGTCACAACAAGTCACAATTAAAATTAATTTGGTCACAAACTTTTATATGTAAACATATTTGCCACAAACATTCACGGTTAACGGATGTCTGATTACAATTGTCACTGTTAACACAGAATAGTCACATACAATCACAATTAGGACTGACCTGACCACAGAAAGTTACAATGAAGTCACACTTGGTTACAAGCGATCACATATAACATAGATCTGGTCAACATATAAATGATCATAAACTTTAAATGTAAATATATTTTTTTCACAAATGTTTACTATAAACATATGTCTTGTTACAGATGTCATAGTTAACATAGACTTGATCACATACATTCATTCACAGTTAAGACAGACCTGATTACAAACAATCACGATGGCGACAAACTTAATCACAAATAACACAAGCGTTTCACAAAAACAATAATAGCTTACACAAAAATGTTCGCAAGCCAAAGACATGGTCACAAAAAGTCACGTTTAAACAGAATCTCGTCATAACTTATTCTTTTTATTAGTTACAATTAACCAATAGTTGGTGACAACCATTCTTTATTTGACCTAAAAAGAGAAAGAAATCCCATCAGCATAGAGAGAATTACAAACAGGACGAAGATTTTGCAAAGTGAGAGATAAAATAAACTCTTAATCTAGCATAAAGTTCCCTCCAACAATACATGTCTGCAATTGTCTGAAAAAC
Source organism: Fraxinus baroniana (assembly GCA_903798355.1). NCBI lineage: Eukaryota > Viridiplantae > Streptophyta > Magnoliopsida > Lamiales > Oleaceae > Fraxinus > Fraxinus baroniana. Next base: position 2,855 of record CAIGRO010243164.1, read on the forward strand.
CCAAGGTTTAGCCCATGTAGAGGGAAGGGAAAATATCCCATCTGACAAAGATCATAAGAAAATGAAGCAACGAACAATATTAACATTTAGAAAACGCGACCAACAATATGGTAAAAATTTATTACAATCTTGAATACTTGTGGACTTACCTCCAAACAATAAAATCGAAAACAACTATGTACATAGGCAGATAGGCTTTACAAAGAAAAACTACAATGTAACTATTGTGTTCATAAACTCAAGAGTCTTTTTCAGTTGGTCGAAGCTATGTTCATAAACACTTACAGAAAAGGGGATAAGGTTGTAAACCAAAATAACTACAGATATTATTAGGTATATGGCTAAAAAGGGTCCCATTTCTTAAGAATTCATAAACCATTAAAGGGACTTCTGACTCTAAACAGCACCCTAAAATTTTCACCACATTCTAGTGGTTGATTTGGGAAACAATTTTTACTTCATTCATAAACTGCTCAATTTGCCTCTAATCATTATATGACATCTTAATGGAAACTAGGACTGAAAAATGAAACCGCCAAACTGCAAAATCGAATTTAAACCACTTTTTTGAAACCGTTGGTTTGGATCCAACGTGGATCCGTCAATATTTTGGTTTTGAACCGAATCAAACCGTTTCGAAGGTTTGGTTTAGGTTTCAATCTTTGCAAACCGTTTCAAACCCTCCAAACCGTTTACAAAAAAAAAATTGAAAATAAATTAATTTAAATTTTATCCAACCTAATTAAAATTAAGCACATTCTAGTTGAAAAGATACATTTATATTAGCATTACCACAATTAAACTCAATACCTAAATAGATAATTGTCCATCCCATTAATTTGTACCCAAATACCCAACTAACATCACAACTGTGAATGTAAAACTCTCAAATTGGATGAAGTGCTGAACAATTGCTGTTGAACCGATCGTCTATTATAATTGAGTAAACAATTATATCTAAATTTTAATTCAAACTTACACCTTTCTTTTTCTTTTACTAATATTCTTTCTCGAATTTCGGCTTAATTTCTAGATCAGTTTATCCAGTTTTTCTTATATTTTGGTATTTTTTTGCTATTTCTTTTATACTTGTGTTGCTTTGTTCTAATTTGTGACATGCTCCCTTAAATTTTTAGCGGACAAATTTTTTTTTATTTGCAACTCAATTTTTTGGTCAAATAAGTATTTATATTTTAACTTAATTTCTAGAGTTTACTAATAATTGTTAGAATGATTTGGTTGATTACTTAAATAATCGTTTTGAAGATTTGATCAATGAGCTTTTTGATATAATACTTTGATAGAAGTTGAATACAAATAAATACAAAGATTATTCCCAAAATTTCTAAAGATGGGTTAGTTATTCAAATATCCACAATTGTTTCAAAGTCTGCATTTCCTACTAGTGGTCAGATTCTTAATTATTTTAGAAATTTGTTGAATACAAATACAGTCGAAGCGATTATTTAATTCGTCAATATTTGGATGAAGTAGAAGGATTAAATAATTCACAAATGTTATCTAAAATATTATCATATTGAATAATGTTATTCATAGTGAAAACTATCGAAGTCACCATACATGTATACACATGTCAGTTTATTATTTGATCCATGAGACAATAAATAAATTACCACATTAATGTATCAAATAACAAATTGCCATGTGTATGTCACGTATGAAGATTATCGGTAGTCTTCACTATGAATAACATTACTCTATCTTATTTGATGTTTCTATCATTTTCTTTTATTAGTTGTTTCATATCATTTAACTATAGTTAATGAATTCATGTATTATATTCTTATATTTATGGAGAGAATGAATCATACGTGACAATTGTGGAAGTTACACCATTAATATCGACTAAGGGGGTAAAATGTTTCTATAATATTGTTGCATTATAATTATTAGAATTATAGAATTTTGGTTTGTAATATTTTTTTATAATACAATTTATGTTTTAACTTGAAATTTTGGACTAATATTTATAATTTAACTTATTGATATATGTTATTTTTTTCTTTGTTAAGCCGAGGTTTTAAATTGAACCATATAGAAAAAAGTAGTTTGGATTGGTTTAGAAATTGAACTGATTTGGTATGGTTTGAAAAAAATTCAAAATGGCTTTAAATGGTTTGGCTTGAAAATTTATTACAAATCATCCAAAGTTTACCCCTAATGGAAACCACTGTTTATCGGTAAAATTACTCTCTAAAGTGTTCTATTACTCCATTTGCCGTCGATTATGTTTCTTTTGTTGTAGTTGTATGTGGCCCTACGGAGATCTTTTGTAGTAATTGTTCCATTTTCTTGGAAAACCTCCCCTCTTCTTTTTGTCGGCCTTTGTTTCTGGGGCATCCAATCTAAGAAGGAACTTCCCTTGAAAAGTACTAAATGGCTTTTCTTTACAGCTGCTCAAATAGGCCAACCATTACTTGCATCATCAGTGGAAGCACTTTATTTGAGAAATTAATGAAAATTGTGCTAAATCTTTAATAGATTTTATGTTCTCAAAGAATTATAGAAAAGACAAGTATAAGAGATCTACTTTCAAGGTCGTGATAGGCACATGATCTTGAAGAGAAGAACTGATCTCAACTTGAAACTGAGATCTAAAGAGGTAGAGAGCTGGCTTATCGTCTTGAGCAATTTCCAGATCTGTCTCTCCGTAGAGTGGCTTCAACAAGCCTTTCCCAATTGTAATACCCAATTGAACCAGATTCTTGATTATTCATTTTGAAGGATCTACTAGAGAGAGATTGGAATGAGTATGATTGATTGGAGAAGTAGTATAAAGAGAGATCTACAAGATTGAGATAGGTACAATGGATTGGGGTATTTATGTAGAGAGATATTTTGTGTAGAGTTATGGTGGAAACGAGCTTTCTAAATTTTATACATAATATCTTATAAATATATTTAATATATTATTGTTATTTATCACCTGACTTTTGAAATGTATTTTTAAGCTTGTTAAATGTGAAATTGTATATTTAATGTATTGTAGTTATGTATTTTTCCCTTATTCTTATCGGATGTGGACAGATCCGATCCATTTATAGCTCAACAAACGTCGATGGAGGTAAATGTTCAATCTACCGACCACTACCGCCTCAAAACCGATGGAGGTAAATGTTCAATCTACCGACCACTACCGCCTCAAAACCCTAGCACAACATATTACACATATGAAGCATAGACATTGTATACCTAAATTTACTTATTTTTTAACATATGGGATATTTTCAGTCAATTAAACTCATAAGTAGTTTCAATTTTAGTCCTACTTAATTATTGTATGGGAATAATGAAGTACCTACTTTCTCATTCTCATACTATAAATGTCGATTACACCACAACATATGCATCTTTCTTACGTATTGTACTGGAAAAATGAATTTCCCACTTTCTCAATTGAAAAGGCCCACAACACACGATATTAAAAAAAGATTCCATCAAATATCAGTCGATTAGAAAATAAACTTGCAGAAAATTAAATATTGATCACAAAGAATTATTTCGGCCTAAGCTCCAAAGGTTCGACGACCGCTTCTAATGCCTACATCACCCGTTGAGCATCCAAATAATGGATATCCACTCTGTTGCACTATATAGCCAAAATATGGCAATAAGTTACAAAATGTTCTTCCAACACAAGAGAAAAATATATAACACTTATCTCTTTTAACAACAAACTGCAGATCTATGAAGAATCACCCAAGAAACTTCTCAATCGCCTACTGAAATTGCAACCGCAAGAAAACTCTTATTCTCACAACAATCACTTAGAAACTACAGATTACAGAGGCCGAAAATATGTAATGATCTCAGTTTACAAGTTCATCAAGAGAGATGAAGAACACACAGATCAAACCCTAATCTACAGGAAGAAAAGACGTCTCTCAATAGAATCCAGAAGGTTAGAAGAATCTTGAAAGGCAAAAGAAGACCAAATTATCCAATACTGTGCATGTATATATATATATCACACATTAGTAATGCAAAAATCCGAAGGCCAAAATTTGAACACATGTCATCATCTCGTAAAAAATCGTTTCCACTAATAAAAATGTGTATCAGCAAAACACAACTTTGAGCTAAATTTCTGGGAGCACATCATTGACCAGGGTTCGACCTCAACAATTTACATCTTGCTACCAGAAATTTGAGTTTAATAAGTGCAGCCAAGATCAAACATCATCAATTATTTCTCATTTGCTTCAACTACCTATTCAGCATCATAGAGTATCAATAGATAACAACTTCAAAACATTTTTCATTTGCTCCAAGTACCTATTCAGCATTATAAAGTATCAATAGATAATAACTTCCAACAGTTAAGAAACTTGTTTAAATGTATTATCTTAGTTCCCATATTTGAGGGGTTAAACTAGGTATGAAGTTTACCAATCTTCAGAATTCCTTTAGACATAATATCTCTAATAAAGTGATATTAATGTCTATATGATTAATCTTATCATGAAACATATGATTTTTAGTCAAGTGTATGACAATTTGATTATCAGAAAATAAAGTTGCATTTTCATCAACAAATCCAAGTTCATTCAACAATCTACTTAACTAAATGCCTTCTTTAATAGAATCAGAAGCAGCAATGTATTCTGCTTTAGTTAAGGATAGAGCTACTATCTTTTGCAATTGTGATTTCCAGCTTATAGCAGTATCACATAGTAAAATAGTAAGTTAAAGTAGACTTTATATTATCTCTATCTCCAACAAAATCAAAATCAGTAAACCCCTTCAAAGTAATCTCCTTTTAATCATTTTAAACACAATATCTAAATTTAAAGTACCTTTCAAATATCTTAAAAGTCATTTTAATGTATCCCAATGTTCTTAAATTGGATTACTCATAAACTTACTAAGTATACTAATACTATGAGCTAGGTCAGGTTTTGTACATACCATTAGATACATGACATATCCAATTACATTTGCATATGGAATTTTAGACATTCTAGCAATTTCTTCATCCGTTTTAGGACAAAACTTAGATGAAAGTTTAAAATGGTTTGAAAGAGGTAAGGTAACAGGTTTCAATCAAACATATTAAACTTTTTTACAAGTTTAACCATATAATCATGTTGATACAAAAACAACATGTCCTTATCTTTATTTATTAAACTCTGCATACCAAGGATCTTTTTGGCATAACCAAGATCCTTCATATCAAATTCAGATTTCAACTTCTATTTGATGTCATCAATCTCAGATTTATTACAACTTGCAAGTAACATATCATCAACATAAGGCACTAAGTGTAAATAACTTTTACCTCATTTACCTTTATAGTAAAGACAAACATCATGATTGCTTCTTTGGAAACCATGTTTCAAAACAAAGGTATCAAACCATTTATACCATTCCTTGGGGCTTATTTCAAACCATAAAGTGATTTCTTTAACAAACACACAACATTTTCAAAATCACCTTTAATAAAATCAACATGTTGCTTCATATGATTCTTTCATCTAAATCACCATAAAGAAAAGCAGTCTTAACATCTAATTGTTCAAGTTCCCATTTAAATAGAACAGCAAGGGCAAGAATGCACCTAATAGTGGTATATTTAACTACAAGGGAAAATTTTTAGTATAGTCAATACCTTTTTTTTGTGTGAATCATTTAGCTACCAATCTAGCTTTATATCTCACATTTTTATTCTCCCCTTCACCTTCTTTTATCTTACAAATCCACCTACAATCAATTAGTTTTTGGTCTTTAGGTCTTTTAACTAATTCCCAAGTTTTATTTTTAAGAAGAGAATTCATTTCATCTTCCATAGCAACTTTCCAGTGTCTAGAATCTTTGCAGTAAATGGCATCATCATATGAGTTAGGTTCATTTTCAAATTGATCTTGATAAGTAAATGATGAAACAAAATCATCACAATCAAACTTTGCAGGAGGTCTGATCTGCTTCCTTTCTCTATATCTTATGAGTTGGTATTCATCAAGAGGCAGAGAAGGAGGATTAGGTTGGTCCTCAATTTCAAGATTATTATCATTTTCAATAGAAGTATCATTTTCATCAAGATCAGATCCATCAGTAGCAAGTACAAGTGTTTCTTTTTCATTTAAAAAAGATTCCACCTCAATTTGAACATCTTTTTTAATCAAGTTATTTTCTTTCCCTTCCAAACATGGCATAAAAGACTCATTAAAAATGACATCTCTTCTCACAATTGCCCTATAGCCTTTTTTATTTTTAACCCATAGTTTATAGCCCTTAACATTTTCACCATAACTTAAAAAAGCACATTTAAGTGATCTACATTCTAATTTACCAATATTTTGATGAGCATATGCAGCACAATCAAATATTTTCAAGTGAGAATGGTTAATAGGACTTTTAGACCAATCCGTTTCAAGCACTTCAAAATTCAAAGTACTAGTAGGGGGTTTTATTTACAAGATAAGTAGCAATTTTTATAGCTTCACCCCAGAAAAGTTTAGGTAAACCAGAACTCAGAAGCATACATCTTACCTTATTTAATAAAGTTCTATTCATTCTTTCAACTATGTCATTTTGTTGAGGTGTATAAACAACAGTTCTATATCTTAAAATGCCACGTTCTTTGCAAAAATTATTGAATTCATAGTTGCAAAATTCTAAACCATTATCTATTCTTAGAATTTTTATCTTATGGTCAGTTTGGTTCTCAATTTGTGTTTTCCAATATTTGAAAACAGAAAAAATCTCATCTTTTGATTTTAATAAAAAAAAAACCCATATTTTTCTAGAAAAATCATCAATGATCAAAAGATAATATCTAAAATCAGTCAAAGTAGACACATAAGCAGGACCCCACAGATCAACATGCAGATATTCAAGTATTTGTTTGGATTTATGAATTCCAAATAAGAAATATAACTTTACTTGCTTGCTAATAACATATTGTTCACAAGAACCAAAGTTACCAAAGTTTTGATTTCTAAAAACTCATTTATTTTGTAAAAACTTTAAACTTTTCTTGCTAAGGTGGCCAAGTCTTTCATGCCTTAATTTTCCTAAAGTAAAGGTTTCAGGTAAAGCAGTTGTAGTCAAACCAAGTAAAGGTTTAGCTTTCAAAAATTAAAGACCATGTCTCTTAGGGGTGGTAATAATCAAATCAGTACCCCTAAGAATCTTAATATATCCTTGACCCAATTTATGTCAAATTCAATATCATCCAACATGCTTAAAGATACAAGTTTCCTCTCTAATTCAGTAATATATCTAGTTCCTTTCAGGAATAGTACATTGTCATTTTCAAGCAGGAGTTTAACAGTTTATATTCCACTAACTTTACAAGTTATGTTGTTTCTCATTATTACTTGTCCCCCAATAGTTTTTTCAAAATCAAGAAAACAATTTTTGTTTGGACACATATAAAAAGAACAGCCAGAATTAAGTATCCACTCATCACTTAACTTCTTTTCAATATTAACAAGGATTAACTCATCTTCAAGCTTCTCTTTAATACATATTAAGGCAGCGTTCTCATCATCAACTTTCTTATTTTTTGCTTCATTCTTCTTCTTATAATAATCTTTAATAAAATGACCCATTTTTCCATAAGAATAGCATTTCTTGCATTTTACCTTATTTTTGGATTTATTTTTATCATTCCACTTGTTCCTATTTTCATTTAAGTACTTTGAGTGAAAAGTAAGTTTACTGAAACCTTTCCCCTTTGCTAGCATGCTATCCCCGTTATGACTTTCTTTTGATTCAGATTTAATTTCAAGAGCCTTATTTTTGAAAGCACTAATGATTTCATCAGTGGTAATCTAAGCTGTACCATACTTTAGAGCAATCTTAATGTCTCTATATTTGTCACTTATGGAGTTTAATAGGACTACAACCAACTAATCTTTTGAAAGTTTTTCATCATAGTTGGCTAAGTCTTGGGTCAACTTGGTAAATATATTCAAGTTTTCATTGAAATCAACAGAAGGGTCCATTTAAAAAGAAAATAATTGTTTTAGCAAATAGAATTTATTTGGAACAGTCTTAGTCACATATTTAGCATGCAGTTTAGTCCACAGTTCAGAAATAGTTTTGATTTCACCAATAGCCCTCACAACATTATCTAACAAGCACAAGAAAATAGTACTCCAGGCAACCTCTTCAAGTTCGATTTTCTTAGCAGGAAGTAAGTCCATAAGCCAACTATCATCTAGAGCTCTAACAACTCTCACTTGTATTAAAATTGGCTTCATTTTGACTCCACATATTAAAATCACCTCTTCCATCAAATTGTGCAACTTCAAACTTAGCAGAAGCCGTATTCTTATTAAAAGATGATACACAAATGGGAGTTCAAAATGTTAACAAGGCACAGACAGGGACTCACAAACACTGTAGTTTCAAATCACAATAGTACACTTCGTATTACAAGATTTTCAGGATTCAATCACAATCAAGGAACATTCAGAGCAAACACAGACAAAGAACACAACAACATAGATCGAAGATCTATGTTTCAAAGACTTCTCCAACAAGATCCTCTAAATATACACCCGTACTGGATTTATCTTATATTCCCAAGACCTCATATGAGTCTTTGGACAAAGATTAGTCTCCAAGAGGTTTCAGTGTATAATAAATCAAGGGAAAAAAAATCAAGAAATCCTAATTTTTGAAAAGAAACTTTACAAAAAATAAAAGATCTTACACAACGAGTTTATAAAAACTCGATATCTTTAAGATTTGCTTAGCTGCAATTCCAAATTTTTTTGATATGCAACAGATCGAACTCTTTTTGCAAATATCCAGGTATCTTATTCTCAGTTAATACTCTAATACCACAAGACACGATATTAAAGCAAGACTCCACCAAACATCAATCGATCATAAAGTAAACTTGCAGAAAATTAAAGATTGAACATAAAGTATTATTTCGGCCTAAGCCTCGGATGTTTGACGACCACTTCTAACGCCTACATCTCCCGTTGAGCATCCAAATAATGGATATCTACTCGGTTGCAATATATAGCCCAAAAATGGCAACAAGCTACAAAACGTTCTTCCAACATAAGAAAAAATCACATAACACTTATCTCTTTAACAGCAAACTGCAGATTTATGAAGAATCACTCAAGAAACTTCTCAATCGCCTACTAAAATTGCAATCGCAAGAAAACCCTTATTCTCATAGCAATCACTCAGAAACTATAGATTACAGAGGCTGAAAATATGCAATGATCTCAATTTACAAGTTCATCAGGAGAAATGAAGAACACAAGGATCAAACCCTAATCTATAGGAAGAAAAGATGCCACTCAAAAGAACCCAGAAGGTTAGAAGAATCTCGAAAGGTAGAAAAAGACCAAAATATCCAGCACTATATATATATATAATTTGAACACGTGTCGTGTCATGATCTCGTAACTTTGAGCCAAATTTTTGGGAGCACACCATTGATCAGGGTTCGAGCCTCAACATCAATCTTGTATTATAAATACGGATTATACAACAACATATGCATATTGCTTACATTTAATTTTACTTGACTGATAAAAATATGAAAAAAGATTCATGCTAGATAATTAGCCATTGTTTTGTCTATAAATGATATAGTTGACTAGGTCATTTGGACAATACTTTAAAAAATCTATATACAAAGCACGTTAATTCCCATTACGTGACAAAAAAAAAAAAAAAAAA
>CAIGRO010243174.1:0-11268 GCA_903798355.1 Fraxinus baroniana
TATTTATGAAACTGGTTAGTGAACAGCAACAACCCGGTTTGGTGCGAACACGAAGGCAGAATAATGAACAGTGAAGTCTTATTCCCTCTTTTATATAAAGACAATGATATATGTCTAAATTGCTTATCATTTTCAAAGAAGAAGAATCGAAAAGATTTAGGTAGTCCATCCAGTCCTGCTTCCTTAGCATTCATTTGAGAAGAATTTATAAACGATTTAATTTATAATTAAATATAAATGAATGATGAATAAATTGATAATACTTGCGTATTCATCGAAATGAAGGATTGTAAATGAAATTTGATCATTTATAATGATTTATAAATTAGCCAAACACGATGTCGAATAATAAGCATAAACATTAAGTAGATGTAGGTATAGTGCCTTGGTGGCATCTTTGCCAAAGTATATCTGGACTGCAAATCGCTTGAAAACAAGGACAAAATCAAACTTTAATTTTATTTAATATCCATCTAATATGGTCTGATGTTGCTTATCAATCGACATTCTCAAGCACGTCAATCTTAGCTGCAAGGACGGGGATGCAGAAGATAGGGCTTGAGAGGATTTAGTAGTTCCTGTATGGCTTTTCTTACTCTTTCTAGTTTTGTTGTCACATTGTTTTTCTTACTCTTTCTAATTTTGTTGTCACAATGCTCCTGAAAACACACTGATGTTACAAATAATAAACCTGCACATAGATAGTTTCATAAAACATGGTCAACCATACGACAGTGAATTCATTCCACTGCCTTGTAAAAATCGCTCATCACACTATCGGAGCCAGCACGCCCAAAGTCATTACCTTAACCGCAAGGACGGGGACACAGAAGATGGGGCTAGTGGGAAATCGTAACATGGTAACATTGCTTGAAGGTGTGACTGAATCACCTCTTTTTCAAGGAGAGCTAATGCTTGTTGGGAAGCTGCTTCAAGGATCCAATGAATAGCTAAGATTTGTTTACAATCGCTAGCTACAACTCCAGGGACAACAAAAATAGTCCTGCTATTCCTACTTTTTCCACTTACATATGGGCTTTAAATTCTCTAGGTCGCCAACCAAACTTCAAAGTTCAAACTTAAATGAGTACTATGTATAAATGTAAATTAACTAATTATAGTACTGAATTTGATTATAATCTCCATCTCTATTCATCAAAAAGGTTAAAAGAATCTGTAACATGTAGGTATGATTGAGCTAAAAGGATTCTTTTTAATTAATTTCCAAGGAATAAAATGTTGCCTATAGTATAGCACAATTTGCATTTTGCACCCAAAAAAGGTGTTTATCAGGTGTAAGGAATTTGCACAATCTTCTTTGAATTGGAAGAATGAACTGGTGCGGCCAGATTCTCTCCAATCTGAGATGACGACGGAAAATCAAGATCCAACAAGCCCTTTGCAGCGAGCATAAGAAACGATGAGTACAAAAAGGATGGCACACATTGCCCCAGAGAAGATTACCACCTGGAACCACTAATTGTGTAAGAAATCTGGATATATGACGAGAACTTTACCTTCGATATCGCATTATTAAAGTTCAATGCTTACCCATTTAAACATGTACCCATGATCATCATTCCAAGTATACGGAATGTTCATGCCAAATATGCCAGCTACCAAAGAATAGATAGATAAACATACAGTTCCGGAACTGAGAAAGAGCTCCAACTGTAGCCACACGATAAACAGAAAAAATTTATAAGTTCAATGAACACAGTAAAATGACTAAAGAGCCTGTTTGGTAATAATTAAAATTGAAAATATGGTCGTTATTGAGTCTAATCCGTCTAATAAAAGTCAACAATAACGACTAGTTTTTCAATTTTAATCTCTACCAATAGGCTCCAAATAGATAAATCCTCATACTAGCCACAACCTTTGTGAATATGTAGTTAAGCTGACAAGGGATTTAGCAAAAATATTACAGAATTGAACCATATACATGACAAACCTGAATCAGTTGATTTCGATGATTGTCCAGCTGAAACGGAAAAACATGAAATGGTTTTATATTTCTATGCATTCAGGGCATAAAATGTTTATCGATCAAACAAAGAAAGTTGCCCACTTCCGTTACCTGAATGTTGATGTAGTCTTCTGTGTTATCAATATATTCACGCAGCTGCAAAATTTCAGGTAGAGAACCATAAATAGTTTTGTGGGATTGGTGTTTCCTCTAGGCTCCCTTTGGATCTCGGAATCCAGTGTGGGAAACATTACGTAAACTTTCTCCAGTCTTTGGTTCAAAAGAGAAACACAAAGTAGAGGTATGTACAAACATAATTACGGGAGATATCTGCCAATGTAGACATTTATTTTTTTCCCTTCTCACAATGTTCAACAACAAAAAAAATTCTCAAATTTTATGTTATTTTGTTAGAAATGAAAATTCACTTCATAATATTGTTTTCCCTTTTCACTTTTCTCCATTAATATTCTAGATATTAACAGTGCGTGAGTTTAGAATGTGGAGTGGCAGCTCCAAAAATATTTGCATTTAACAGACATCCAAAAGACCCTTGTTTAGAGGAAAAAAAAGGTCAATGCTGGTAAACAATGCTTTGACACAAAACAAAGATAATAATTTAAAAAAAAAAAAAAGGGGGGGTTATGGACATACTGTAGTTAATTTGTTCAGAGTGCCATCGATTTGCATGAAGTATGCCTGCAATGAGAAGAGCCGATTGTCACAAAATAGTTATGGTAAACCCCAACCGTCATATAGTCTGATTTGTTACCTCAAGTAACATCTCAAGTTCTTCAACATCATTCTCGTCTCCACGAACTGTTGCTATACTTGCCCTACTGGCTCTAGATATCTTCGAGCCTATGGTTGGTGATGCAAGGAACCAACTGGCAGCACCCGAGCCACTAACAGGTGATGCACTGGCCAACTTTCTAGAAAGGTAAAGGTCTGCCATATCATCATCATCATCCAAAAGTTGTTCCAGCTCATCCCTCACCTGCAATCCATCACACGACCAAATCTCAAGTATTGAACACAATCTCCCTCTTGTTAACGTTTTAAAAATTCATTTAGGACTAAGGAGAGATGCCAAGCTCAAGAACAAGAATAGGATTATTTAAGAATTTCACATGATGCATCTTTTGAAACATGCATGTCAAATTGCGAATCATCTCAGGTAAATCATCCACTCGTAATGAACACTTCATATTTACATCGGTATCAACCATGGAAGGCATCTGAATTTGTAGTACATGAAGGGATATGTGTTAATTTTAAGAATGTATAATTGCATTTTCAATTAGGTATACATATCATTAACAGCCGTTTGAATTTAAGTCGTGAGCCTAACATACAGGACAAGATACCATACAAACCATTTCAGTTGATGAAATGAATCAAAATACACGTAATGCCATCATGTTCTTGTATCCTTATATTATTTGAAGAACCACAAATCTAAAATACATGACAAAATGCAACATGCACGTTTAGATATCATGAGAAATAGATGATTCTAAGGATGTGAGCATTCATGTGTTTGAGCAGCTGCCAAAAATTGGCAATGCACACAATCAACTGACCCCTTAAATATAAATATGGAACTAAATCAATTTAATAATTTGTAGGGTAGGGAAGCATCTCATGCATAATAAAAGAAATGCATAATAGTCCACCAGGACAACTATAAGCAAGGAAATTACTATAACCCTACAATGCGTATGTAGCTGATGGCAAAGATGAATACACTGTTCAAAGATTGAACATCTTTGAACAGTGAAATTATTGAAACACACTGCAAAAGATTTGGGATGGACGGGGATCACTACCTTTTGCACACGGGCAGTTAACCTTGTCATTTGACTCTTTAATTTGCGAACTCTGTCTAAGTTACGGCTACTAATCTGCAATTACAGTAGTTTAAAGAATTACCAGAAGATCCTTTAAAGAAACTACAAAAGACACAAAATTAAAGGAAACGTGCAAAAATATATTTCTATCACAAGAGATCTGCAATTTAAACAGATGCCATCATACTCTTCTACTAAAATTCCATAAAAAAATTGAAGGTCCATACTAAAAGTTTCACTATATTACGGTTTTAAGTTATTAAATGAAGCAGTATTCTAGTCCAAGTATGCAAAAGACCATCTATTATCTGATATGCGCATGATGAAAGCCAGATGCAGTAAAAGGACACCAAACAAGTTCTTCAGGCATGTGTGGAAGAGATTTTTCTAGGTTAGGTCAGTAACATCTGACGTACAGAGCAACCCGAAAAGTTGATCCGTTACTTAAAAAAGCTGAGGCACTTGGTAAATTTAGGAAAAATAAGACAGCAAATGAACTGCACCTTTGATGTAAGCATATCTAAAGCTGGATAAACAGCAGACTCCAATTCTATAGTGCGGGCAGAAAGAAAACTACAGATGGCTTCCAATGCCACCTCCAGAGCCTGAAACTCGAAAGGAGAGTCTGCATGGAATCATGCAGATCATTAAGTATAATATTGTAGACTCCATATATAAGACGATAAATGGAATGTTTTGACAAAAAAGAAGGGGGAAATCGAACAGGATAGAAAGGAAAACTGCAAGCAGGAGTACTCATTTATCTTTATCAACCAAAGTAACAATCACTAAGTTATTAATGCAACAGGCAATAACCATCCAACAAAAGGAATAAAAAGAATATAAGAAATACCATCTTCTTCACCCGCTTCGACATCATGCTGCACAACAAACTCTTTGCCATCTTCAAGATTAGCAATTACTGGTTTCAGCCGCCTTCGTAGTTCTTCTATAACTGGAGTAACATTATCATCGGATGGATCACGAAGCAGCACCTATAACAGTAGTAAAGTTAAGATCACAGTCCACATATAGCGCTCCAATGTATTATTCAACAACACCCTAGCTCTGAAAGTTCATCAAATTTTCCATTTACAAATCCTAATTTTGAAAAGAAAAAATGCAAGTGTTAATATGGTGCATCGTCCATACTCATCTCATGGAGTCACCTTTCAGCAACCTTGAGGCACGAGCATGACAAGGTTGTATCAAATAGTATAATCTAAGCACGGATACGGATATGTAATTCGGTAAGATACGATATGGATAAACTGATACGACTTTTTGAAAAAAGTAGGATACGCCAATATGTTTTATGTAGTTCAACATAATTTCATTAATATAAAAAAATATTAGTACCGAAGCATGATAAACAAAACAAAACAAAACATTTTACTAGCGCGATTTTACATATACTAAATCATTATCTATTTTCAATAATAGAATTAACGTAACACAATTTAACATGTATTATTTAATACTAATCACTATCTATTTTCAATAATAAAATATATTTGTCAACTATAACACGGTTTCACATGTATTGAAAGAAATGAATCTGTGCATTTCCAATAAAAAGTTAAGTTAATTTTAAAACTCTAATTGTGTATTTTCAATAAATATTATTGATTTTCAATAAATTATTAAAATAATTTAAAAAATACATATCTGATGTGTTGAATATATATCGAAAATCAAACAAAATATAAAATAATTAAAAAAATGTATCGGATACGTATCGGAAATCTAAAAAATCTAAAAATATATAAAATAATTAGAAAACAAGTATCTGGTACGTATTGGAAATGAGTACATAACGAGTTTACAAGTATCGGTGCTTCAAAATAAAAGATACTGAAAAAAATTCAGGAGACAAAAATTAATAAACGAGCATTTCCACTTGTTTTTAAAAATGCAACTCTATACAAGTTTCAAATAATAAACAAATTGTTCCCATCTCTCTTTTAAAAAGCTTTAAATCATAAGCTTTTTAAACTGCTATTCTACCATGTCAGTGACTTATTGCTGAATAACAAGAAAAAAATACAAATGTCATATTGATAATGGCATGATGCCATTGGTAAAACCATAAGCTTACACTTAAGTTTTAAGAATCATGGGACTGCTTTCTCAATTTTCAATGAAGAATCAAGGGCGCATATTAAATTCCAATAGTATGTATATCAAACAGGTTCATTTATCTTGTCACTCACTTCCACGATATTATTTTATTAACTTAATAATTAATTGAATTGGCATTGATTTCACTTTTTTGTTACGGTACTCTTGCATCAATTTTTTATCTTAGAATCCCATAGATTAAAGGTTTTCACCAGATAAGGAAGATCAAGTGATAAAGAAATCGAGGACAAAAATGAAAAGAGAAGCCTAAATGAAGAAGGAAACAACAAAACTCACCTCTTCGGCAGTAATTATAGCCTTGATATGCTGCACTAACCCACAATCACATGCAAAAGAGAGAAAAAAAAAAATGTAAGTTAATACCATTATAATACAAATACCAAACAAAAAAAAAAAAAAAAATGGAAGAAGAAGAAGAAGTTAATTCTGAACTCAAAATCATTAAAAAAACAAATCAATCTTCTATTTTATAAGGGGAAAAAGCTTTAAACTATAGATTTAAAAATTCAATCTTCTCTCTTCAGATAAAAATAAAAGGAAGGCCTTACTTTTGCACATTGATATAAAAATCGTGTAATCGAAATATAAATTTATTATTTCATATGAGGAAAATATATTTAGAATATAGATTGAAAAATTCAATTTTCAATTAAAATTAAATCTTCAGGTGAAAATAAAATGTCCCTTAATTTTGCACTCCATGAACCCCCTTTTGCATTAACTATTACATTGAAATAAAAACTAATAAACAAGAATTAAATAAAAAAAAAAAATCACCTCTAAATTGAGGACAATAGCTCTCTCACGGCCAAGAATGGTAGAAGGGTAAGACAAGAGGGGATCAAGAATTCGAAGATCACGCGCGTGGATTTGCACTCTGTGCATGATCGCGTATTTATCAACGTCCAGGATGATCTCCTCGCCTGAAGAGTCCATAAGGATCCAGCTCCGTGAGCCGGCTCCCTTTTTCTTTGGAGGATCCGCCGGCACCACGTACCCACCTTCTCGACTCATCATCGCCAAACATTACAATGAAAAATTACTCAAAAAGTTTTGCGATTCTTTCACTGGTGTATATGTGTACGATGCATATATGATTGTTATTGTACAAACAGAGGAAAACCCCAATGAGAGAGGAGAAAATTAGGGTTTTCAGAGATATAAAGTGTATAGACTCACATGGTTAAATTCGAATTTGTGTTTGATTTGGATTGATCTGGAGAGGTTGAGATGAAGGCTCAGATTATGAATACTTTTTGGAATAATAAATGTTACTTTTATATAAAGAACCGTAAATTCATTTTGAACCGCACCTTTTATAAAATTCACATTATTTTTTTGATCAACCTACAACTTTTTAGGGCTAAATAGTCATCTAACTTTATAGTTATTGTCATCACGATCATTTAATTTAAATTTGTTTCATCATGTTTATTCAACTTTACACTTAGTGTTATTATAATCACTCAATTTAATTTTATTTCATCATGACCATTCAATTTCATATAATGTTTCATCATGTCCAGCCAATTTTTTTCATTAATTTTAAAAGAGGTAAAACGCTGGGTGGGCAACGTAAAATGTTATATGAAATTAAATAGTGAAATGTTATATGAGAGAATAGAAAATGAATTATAATTCTAACGGAGACTAAAGATAGGCTACATTAAATAGATTGACCTTTTAGAGACTTATGGCCAAATAGTCAAAGTTAGATGTAAGTCAAATTAGTCAATAATCACAAGAAATAAATGTTTGCACGATAATAGCAAAATAGTTTCACACTTGACTTTTTGTCAATTAATATATTTTTTGACCGAAATTCAGTCTATTGCACTTTTTTAAAGGCTCGGAATGTATTTGTTATGGTTTAGTCCGATTTGAATTACATTAAAATTTTTATTTTCATTCTTTTACTCATTTTCAACTACACATTCTTTAATAAAATAATATTTTTCATCATATCAATAATTTTTCATTCTTTTTCAACCACACATTTTTCATCAATCTACTATTCCAAAATACATTCTTCTAAAATAATGCGGCTCAAACACATCCTTAAAAACTTGGGACCTATCTACACGGTTTTGAAAGGTTTGAATCCTTCACTTCGATTTTTTTCTGAAACATAAGATATAGAGTAGGATTAGAGTCCATGTTCTCCATTCTTAAACCAATTCTCCAGCAGGGGGAGGAATTCCCGCCCCCTTCCGAGTAGAAGGGCACGAGACTAGGCATTTTACTGCTATGTCAAATGACTCAAGCATGCTTTGAGTAAGGAAGTTAAAACGTGTGGCATTCCTCATTTTCATACAGGTGGGCTACCCTAACATGACCCATGGAAACACGAGACATGCCAAACTAAGCACGAACCACTCCAAGTGCGGAATAAGTGAGCTTAATATAGACCGATTTACAACTCTAGTCTTACTCATGTCCACTCTCAATAATTATCTCGTGGGACAATATGTAAATCTTGCCCGTGTCTACTCTCCCTAATTATCTTGAATTGTCCCTGATTCCTCTCCTTTGCCAGCTTACCCCCTGCCCCCACAAATTTGGCCTCTTCCTCACCTTGTCCACTCTACCAAATTATCATGTATTCAGTCAGTTCCTCAAGAAAACTTTTCCTACTCCAAAATCCGTGTTATGAATACCAATTACACCAGCAGGCAACTCAAAGCCAAGAGACGAAACAACTGGTAAATAATACATAAAGCCGAAAATGTATAAAACCCTCTTCAATTTTTTTTCTCTATATACTCAAAAGCTACAAATATACACTACTATGTCTTAGATTACTGAAAAGAAGCTAAACTCTACAAGACTCCGCTAATTAACCTTAAACTGCCAATACTTGCAAGTGCTCAATGAATACTTGCAGGTTTACATCGTCAGTAAATATAATTTTTGAACCTTCTATATACGTTGAATTCTGAGTAACTGATGGATTTAACTTGGTAATAAGAAACCGTGTATGGCTACTATGCTAGTCACATTTGATAAGTTTCGGGACAGAAACCCTTTCAACTACCAGTTGCTCAGCATCAAGCTCAGGATCTTCTAGAAGTTTCCTGAAATTCTCGTGGTTCGGGTCCTTGTCATAATCGATCTTTCTCCACTATGCAATCTTAGAACCATAGTGAATGACAACGTAAAAGAAGGAAGCAAAAAGCGAAATTACATCAGGAGATATGGAACATACGTCCAAGAGTACTGGGATTGGGGGTCCATCGAATGAATACTGGAAAATGGTAGGCTGGACCAACTACTCCTTCACGATTTAACATCATAAGAAAATAAGATGTCTCGTCTGGAGTGTTGTTGAAGACATCAATAAACTGTGACCTCCTCAAATAGTACATAAATTGTGGGTACACAGAGAAGTTTGACGAAAGATGGAAGGATGACGGGTCTTCTGGCATGTAATCCCCAAATTTAGATGCAAAACGAATTAACATCTTATCCAACCATCTTAACATCATATGCATAACCTCTCTCTGACCTGTGGACGGCAAACCTAGCCATAACAGAAACTGCTACTTCCTGATCAAAGCCGACAGTAATTTCAGGTAAATGCTTCCCAGCCCACCTTCGTGAAATAGTTGTCATCCTTTTACGAATTCCCATGTTACCATAACGATAACGTGTTATGAACTGTATGAAAAATGCATAGCCGGATTGAACATTTTGTTCATCACCCATTTCGAAGAAGAAAGCAATGCATGTTTTGCTAGTGACTGTCCCTAGTTTCCAAATGTAAGTACCACCCTCACCAATCTCTTTATTGCTTACTGAATTATTCATCTTCCGCCTAGAAGTACAGGGACCAAGGGCCCCACAAATCTTCACATCTTTTGTTGTTACTATCTCTATAGTTGCATCAAAACATATCTTTAAATTTCCACAATCATCGCGATCAAACATTTGATGCAGGCACTTTCTAGATTGTTCCGACCCAAAAGATTCTCCTAACATCATGAAACCACCTGAACTTTTAACTGGGACCTTTAGTTCTACTGCTCCAACCTGATCTAGAGAACAGGTAAAGAGATCAAGAATAATGGATGAATCAGATAATCTCAAAGATATTTACTCGTAGAATTCATTGGATTTTCTATAGTAAGCTGCATAACCATTACTAAGGTCTCGGTGAGTTTTGATGGCATTGCTAAGATCAGAATTGACGATGATCCCTGGGCTGATTGTTGCAGGTCCTAATGTGAAGACCATAACACGAGAACCAGAATTCACTAAGTATCCTTCTAGAAGTCCTACAACCACAGATATTGCAACACTGGTAGACCGTAGAGGTCGGTGTCCTTTCATGACCTGCGACGAAGAACGGATATCTTCAATTGCAGAAGTTATGTTGAACTCACATTTTGACACTGGCAAGAGAAAGTCCTTTCTTTGAACCGTTGATGACTTTCCATGGGATTGTATCATGTGCTGGAGCCCAAGAAGTTGCTTCGTCTGATGATAAAGTAGTTCACAAATTAAATGAAAATTGAATATGTTAAACACACACACACACACACACACACACACACATATATATAAATAAATGCAACGGACTCTAACACAACAAGATGGAAAGAAAAAGGAATCCTATTTTTTTCCCACCACAACACTGACCTCAAGGGTACATGTATTAGACTATACATGAAATTTCATCCAACTCTAAACCTAGTCATTGATCCGATTACCAAGTATTCCCCCACCTCTCGAACACTTCAGGGTCCTCACCTATCAACCGTCCTCATTCCCGCCAAACAAGATAAACTAAATGTATGATCTCCTCACATCAGAACACTGTAATCATATAATCTCATCAAGATCTGACAATTATTCACTTATTCCTCTATTCCAAACAAATATGACGTACATAATGAATGAAACAACCAAATAATTAGCAAATTAGCCAACAAAAGTCACTGACTTGGACGAAACACGGCACTTGATCTAATAATCCAAATAATGTGCCATACAATTTCAGGAAGACTGAAGACACAAAATGAAGCTACCACATTTCCTTTATCAGGGAAAATACCTTCCTTCACCGTCTATCCAGGGGCGGATCCAACCCTCGGCCAGTCCCCGCGGCCGCCCGGGCTGGATCCGCCAGGCATATTTTTTTTTCCTCTTGACAATAGATAAATACTTATAATATATATCTGATAATTCATTTTATTTTCAAACATATCCTATAGCTCATTTGGGTAGGGCTATCATTTTCATTTTATAGGTCCTGGGTTCGAGTCTCCTTCCAACCAATGTATTATGTTCCAGGTACTTATTATGAGA
>CAIGRO010243226.1:0-22938 GCA_903798355.1 Fraxinus baroniana
TCTACCTCTTCACTCGACGGGGTCAAATTCTCTTCCATCCCGGGAGAGTTGATGCGGACATCACGAGATTTTTCGAGATTTGTTTTATTGTCATTAGGATTTATTTTATTGTCATTAGGGTTTACTTTATTATTATTAGACCTTATCGTTTATTTTCTATTTTATCGTTATTGGGCTTGTAATAGTGGGTTCGCCCAAACCCTAGCTAGGCTTTCACTATTTAAACAAGTTTTACATTACAGTTTCGGCGGTTGATGAACGATTAATAATATTGAGTTTGGCTTGGCCACGTTTTCCTCCTTCCTCTCTTTTCTTCACGGCTTCTCCCTCTCTTCTTCTTCTTGCTTCTTTCTTCTAGCTTAATTTCTTGGTTTGATAATTTTTGTTGTTCATTCTACATCAGTACACCAGAAGAAATGAGAGAAACTGTGAGTTAGTGTTAGGCTATGGGTTCCTCATATAAACAAGATTGAAGCACCAAAAGTTTAACCTATACTTTGAAGGCACAACTCAATAATTTGTTTCAAATAATACATTCAAGAACTAAGGGGATAGCAGTGACAGCTCTTTTGTACCACTTTGTCCAACCTCAGTTTATCAAGCATGGATTCACATGCCGAAAGAGAAAGCAACAAAAACACTTACAGTAACATCTCGATTACATGCATGTTTTGCCCCCCTCAAAATCCTAAAATCATATTATGATGATCAAAAGCTCAAAAACGAGCAAGTGCACTTTGTTCAGCACAGCCATTCCCTGATTCTCAAGAGAAATCAAATACATCTAATATCCTGAAACTCATCACCTCGATCAACCAATTCAAATGGAGATCAAAAAAAGTTTACGAATCAGCTCTATGCGACAGAATGTACATGTATGCAGAGTACAACCAACTCAACAAATCTTTATCCCATACACAAAATGAATCGTATAACAAATAAATAATCTTGTATTCACATATCAATGAGAACTTCAAATTCGTCATGTCTTCATGCAGTAAGTTTCTATTCGTGGCAGCCTCGACCCGAGCGGAAGTGCGATGTGTATGTGATTTTGTGATTACATTTACTGCTGCCTCCTTCTTGTAACATCTGAAACTGACCGCTCCTCGTGAAGCAGCCGTGCCAAATGACATATTTTCAACTCTTCGGGGATATGAAACAAATAGACAGAATTGTACGCTTCATGACTTGATCTCTCTTTTGTACAAGAACCATGATATGCCAACAATGAACGGTCACGTTAAGCAGGCCATAAGCAACCAAATATAATTGATCCGTAGGTCATATCTTTTAACAACAGCGTGGCCAACTGGGGAAGGATGAAAACCATCTTGTCCAGGAGGCTTTAGGATTTGCCTCAGAAACTTGCGACTTCAACTGAGGTTTTGCACTAACCACCTTAGACGAGTCAGTTTTTTCACCATCATTTACCAATCTGAGACAAAATATATCAGGGGTCATATATTGCTTCCACTGTAATTTTGCGATCTTAATACAGGAAGAGACCACATTTTGTTATTAAGAGGAAAAACCATACTTGAAGAAGGAAAAAAAGATCAGCTTGACAAAAACATGAAGTATTATCAAGTTCACCAGAATGAGAAATCGCAAGGCAGAGGAGAGTAACATGATGAAAGGAGGTGTTGTGGAGGATCACAAACAGACAAGACTAGAGAGAATTCATCATTGACATGCTTCTTTCTTAAATTATGACCAACATACAGTCATTTAAGAGTTTCAAAACGGATGAAGCATCGTTTATATGTGTGTGTAACAAATCAAATTTACAGCTCTCGTCATCTGAGTAAAGATTGGTTAGTGGAAGCCCATATCCATAGAATCTAAAACAAGGGCAACAGATCAATTTCTCTTCAGAAACTACAATCACAATATGATAGATTCTAAAGCTAATTCAGCAGGGATGCCACAATATTTCTTTTCACATTGAATTTGGCCAATTCATTCAATGATTTTAGATGTGGAGTCCTCCATGTGTGCACAAATTGAGTTTCGTACGCTTCTAAGGAAGATATGTAATAAAGATAGTAAATGAGAGCACGGGCCAGTCTATGCGCATTACATTTTTCAAATCAATTTATTAGATACACGTATAGACACGTTTCTAAGCTTTGAGACTCTAGACAAAGATCTTACACTGGGAATGCAAAAGAACGGCCGCTGTTTCCACTCTCATCAGGAAGACGAGGGAGACTTGGTGAAGTGAGAGAGGCACCTGATGAAGTACAAATAGCCTCAGCAGAAGGCGCACCTTTACCATCTCCTGCATTAGAGGCAGTAGCAGGAGGAGGGATTTCCTCAACAGGAGCTATATTTTCCTCTCTGTGATTATCTACAGTTTCCACTGGGGCTATCTTCAGGCTATTACTGTTATCTTCTTTTAAGATACTAGACCTCTTCCCCAATTTCACACTATTTTCTTCATGTCCTGGTACTTCAATAACCGGGGGAAGGCCGGAAGGGAAGCTGTTCAACTCATTAGATCTGGCTTCGGGAAAATATTGAAGATTCGACGGTGAAATGTTCCACTCTTCTGTCCTGGGGAGTTCTCCAGACTTGCCCAGAAGAATTGCTTGATCTCTAGAGAAGCTGTTATTCCCCATATGAATACTAAACAATGATTCATTTGATGTAACACTCCATTCCATAGCTGATGTAGGTTTAGGAGAAAAAACAGATGACGGAATACGATTTGGATCATAACCTGCAGGACGCCCCATTGTTTGGACGGGAGGAGATTGCATTTGAAATGTACTATTGGTGTTCCATTCTGGATACTGCTTTGATGTTCTTGGTGACGATAGAAACCCAGCTTCAGCACGTGGAGAGGCACTTATCATGCTCCAGTTAGGTGTCTGATCAGAAACATATGATGATGGTAAGGGTTCTGGTTCAGATGGCAGAGGTCCATCTTGTCCCGTTTTGGCAGAGTAATCATCAAGATGATCCCTTTCACCAGAATTTAATTCCAGTGAAGAAGCAGAAGAAAAGCCTGAAGCCTTTGCTTCCAAAAGTGGTTTGCCATCTTCATGCCTAACCTCACAGTTTTTCTTTACATGCTCATTGCTTCCACTCACATATTCAGATTCCATAGCTCATGGGACTAGTCAGGTCCTCAGAGATTTATGGTATCTCACGTGATTGATAGTTAGTACTTCACAATGAAGAGAAAAGAACAACATTAACAAGTGAACTAGGACAAATAGGAAGTTGCAAAAAAAACTATGTCATCAGTTAAAATCTTGCACAGGAGATAAAAGAATATGTTGAGATTTTAAGATTCACTGAAAGCCTGGCAATTTCCCATCCCGCGTAATTTCATATAGATTACATTAAAAGAAAAGAAATTTTAAGATTCACTGAAAGCCTGCCAATTTCCCATCCCGTGTAATTTCATATCGAGTACATGAAAAGAAAAGAAACACTAATTTGTAAATTAATTCTGGCGTCACTTATTTTTACACCTACTAAACCTATGTATGTACATCTATTTTTTTGGTTCTACACTTCTGCTGTCCTCTAACAATTACTAAAAAGGCTCCGGACAAAACATGACAGAAATTTAAAATATAGTGAAAGGAGGAAGAAATGTTTCCACTAACTCACATTATGCAATCCATTTTAACAATTAACTTGTGAATAAAAGGGACTCTTACGAAGTTCAGGAGACTATTCATCGGGAGATTATGACCTCCTGCAATTAAAACATAGTACTTAATTCCAGCAAAATACAGTGGAATTGGGGTCAATGAAGCAAAAATGCAGTTTAATTATTCTGTCTCAAGTTCCAGGGCTCAAATATTTCTGGATTGAAAGACAATAATCATTTAAACTGAATAATGCTCAATGAGAAAGCATGGAGGAACGTTCCACCTATAATCTTTGATACATATAGGCTATTTTCCCTAAAAGTTTGGCATTGGAGATCATTCAATTTTCATCAATATCAAAAAATTGGGATTTAATTAATCTGCTTAAAAGAAGTGATTATTACGTATGCAAAAAATGAAAACAATTGAACAAACCTAAATTACAAATGCCGAAATGTAAACTCAAACAACACCGAGATTAAAAACCACGGAAATACGCATGAACAAATTTTTGTAATTCTGTAATTACCTGAAAGAAGATGAAAATCCGGGGCACAAGGAGATCGAATTAGGGTTTACAAGGTAATAAAAAAATGTTGTTTGTTCAACTTTGAAAAGACATTAATTCCAAAATTTGCTTAAAAATTGTGGTGTTAATGACCCTCAAAAATCAGGGTTCCTTTTTGTAAATATGCTGAAAATCGAGGGTAATGGACATGCAAAAGAAGTTAGGGTTAAAAATTGATATCATACGTTATCCATAATCTTTAAAGGGTGGAGGAGTTGCACCCTAACTCCTATTTCAATATTCTATCTCTGAGAATTCTGAGCCGTGCCATAAAGAATGGTGAAGCTGCTAAGCCATAGGGTTCAAAATTTTAGTGACAAATTCTATCCACCATTCGTAAATGCCAATAATAAATTCCCTGCTGCAATCTTTCATTTAAGGTCGCAACATGTTATTACTTCGCCATGTTCTCCAACTTTCTGCAATCTTAATGCTCGACTAAAACGCAGTTTTATAAAGGTACGTCTAGTGTCCACCTTACCAAATATGCCATAAACGTAGTGCGTTATGGGTGATTTGCATCTTTCAGGTTTGCGCGATGAGAAGGAGAAGGGCAGATATGCAGACAGATACTTATGTCTTAATGGAACCTGGTAAGGATGAAGAATTCGTTTCTGAGGACGAACTCCAAAGTAGATTGAAGGGTTGGCTAGAAAATTGGCCCGGGAATTCACTACCGCCTGATCTTGCAAGATTCGAGACTATTGATGATGCTGTACAGTACCTAGTCATGTCTGTATGTGAACTTGAAATCGATGGAGATGTCGGTTCAATTCAATGGTACCAAGTTCGTTTGGAATGAATTAATACATGTCTAGGAAAGTAAGTTGAAATCTTGCTCATTCTACAAATTGTGTATCAAACATGCACTTACATAATAGAAACAGAGTTTCTCTTGTTCAAGAATTTATGCATCTATAGTTCTATACACCAATCACACCCAACAGATAATAAAATCCAGAATCATTGGCTCATCTCATGAGCACTTCAATTTTGGAATGAACCCACATCCTGAAGTTTAAGAGCTTGAATCTGCAGTTCACAAGACAAAAATAGTCATTACTATTAAAGGATGAATCACACATCAGACAATTACCAAAATAAAGACCAATGTACAAGGACTTGGGCTAATCATATGGGGTCGAGTTTTTATTAAACTTCAAACTAGCAATTTGATTCTATTAAGACTATAAATGTGGATACGATTTTCAAGATTGATCTGCTGAAACGAGTCATATCTTGTGGGTCATATTAAGGAATGAATCCCATACCTTATGCTGATTTGTAGAGGGTGGTAGGATCTTGCTTCCCCTTCTACTTCTAGCAAGAAGTACTCTTGTAACAGGGGACATCAGTCTATCAGTTGGACTAGTATACCTGCCAAAACAAAGTATAAAGTTACCAATCACAATTCGACTAGAAAACGTAAAACTGCATAAAAGTATGTGAAAAGTAAGAGAAATTCAAGTACTTTTCCGGGTATTTGAATGCCTTGGGGACCTTGAGTCGGTCCGGGGTGCCGGTTTTGCCGGAATTGCAGATAGGATGTGATTTCTGGTTTTGAGGGGGTGAGTTTTGGTCTGGAATAGAGTTTTCTGTTTGAATTGTGGGAGTTCTAGGAGGAGTTTTTATTGTTTTCTCCATTTCAGTTTGTAAATGATTACACAACAACACGGATGTTTGAAGAAATTAATGAATGAATTAAGAATTCAAGTGACATTTTATAGATTTTGAGGTGTGTGTTGGGGTGGGGTTGGGGGTGGGGTGGGGGGAGAGAGAGAAAGAGAGAGTTGTCGAATGTGACCGTTTGAGGATTATGGATTCCAACGGTTGATTATATGGGTGTCAATAGTCAAAAGAGAAACAATGGCGTGCCAAACTTAACGGGAAAAGAAAACTAAATCGTTTCTTTATGAAAGGAAAAAAAAAAGTGAAAAACATAACCAAAAAGGAAATAGAGAAAGTTCTTGTTTTACATTTTTTTATATTGAATATTTAGGTGAAGGATATCGACTAATCTTTTTCTTTGGTCAAAAAAACGATATAATATAATTAGGTGTACAATCAAGTGATAAAAATGATCAAAAATGTAGTTAAAGATCATAATATCTCATTGTACAAAGTAATTCATCCATATATATAACTATAGAAACTATAATGGATTCAGGGCGTGTTTGAGTCACGTTATTTTGGAAGAATGTATTTTGAAACAGTAAATTGATGGAGAATGTATGGTTGAAAAAGAATAAAGTTATTGATGTGACGCAAAATATTATTTTATTGAAGAATGTGTGGTTGAAAATAAGTAAAAAAATGAAAATGAAAATGAAAATTTGTACCAAGCAATGACTCAATTATACAATATTTAGTCAACAGTCAATAATCAAGTTCTTATTTGATATAGCTATATATTACCTTTTGACTCTACTATATCCACCTATGCTTGCTTTGACATGGGCAAGTAGCAAGACATAATATCAAGAACTATGAAGTTATTTATGTTGTCCTGAAAACTTTGCATGTCTTCATTGGTTCACGCACGATCGATCATTTGGTTATGAATCACATCATCAAATGGGAATCAAGCACTTTAACTGGTAAACTTGAGCTCTGGAACTAGCATTATGAATGTTGACTACATCTGCTAGCAGTTAATTTACGACCAGGCGATTGATCTTAAAAAGTTGGGGTTAAAATCAAAAACTACACATTTTATGAAACGTATAACTTTTATCAATTTTTCAATTGCATATCTATTATCTAATCAACTTTTATTAAAATCTGTTGATACGTTTATCAAAAACTTTGTCGGACAATCCCTTAACATATTAAAGATTTCTTTATAACTAACAAATACAAATATGAACAAGACATTTTCATTTCGTCAAATTCAAGTGTTTTGACTTTTCAAATAAAAGTTGGAATATAGTCTTTAAAATTCAATTAAAATTGAAAATATGGCCGTTATTGGATCTCACCCATCTAATAAAAGTCAACAATAACGACCAATTTTTCAATTTTAATCCGATTTTAATCTCTACCAAACAGGCTCTTAAAATTATGATTTGATTACCGACGTGATTTTCTTTGAATGAAAAATTTGCTTTACATAAATATGAGGCTTAAGACGGTTGCTTAACTTGCCCATTGATTGAAAACCAACTATATTTTTAAGGAAAAATTTCGAACGTAAGAGATTAAGAATCACTCATTTCAAATTGAGATACAGAGTTTAAAACTTCAAAAATTAGATAAATTAAAATTGAAAATATGGCCGTTATTGGATCTCACCCATCTAATAAAAGTCAACAATAACGACTATATTTTCAATTTTAATCTGATTTTAATCTCTACCAAACACCCTCTAAATCTTACCGATCAATTCTGAAATATTATTATTATTATTATCATCATTTTTTTTCTTTTCATTTTTGAGCACTGCAGAAATAAAGTTTGGCACATGGACTAAATTTTTATTTATTTTTTTAATAAAAGTGGATGTTCGAGCCAGTTTGCGTGCACCTCGACTAATTCCACGGGACCCTGAAGTTTACAACCGAATACTCATCTCAGTGGCCCTAAGAGGACTCGAACTGGTGACCATTGGGGAGCAAATTCAAAATCTGATCAATTGAGCTACCCCTCAAGATTTAAATGGACTAATATTGAAAGAATTTCAAACCGTAAATGTGACAAAATAATTTCCATTCAAAATTCAAACCTCAACTTTTTCCAATAGGAATACTGTAATGTTCATTAAATTTACGTGAATGATTTTCATTTATAACATTAAAAATAGTTCGTCACAGACTCACAGTCAAGTCAGATCAGACCGACCTAAGATTTCAAGTAAAAAAAATTGTGAACTAAAATCATTAAAACTTAAAACAAGTCAAGAACCGATTGATTCACTTCAAATTTTTATTTTAATTTTTTGCTTTACTCCGGTTCGACTTCTTCTCTACATTGAGATTTTTGGGTCAATTTTCAAATTACATCAAACATTGGCGCACGCATAGTATCATTCGGTTAAGTTAAAGGAAGTTCCATGTCAATTAAAGATTGGGTTTAGGTAGATGATGCAGTAATCCATTGTCTTTATCTTTGTTAATGGTCAAGAAGATAAAGAAAGAATAGTAAACAAATATAAAGCAGAGCCCCCGGAGCACGATTGAATTGACTTTTTGAAGTATTTTCCACGAAGACTGGGAATGGAAAGTCACCATTCAAACCACTAATTCCAAAAAAAATCGTTATATATGTAACATAACGATTTTTTCGGCATCAACAGTTTGTGTACAGTCTCAGAAGATTCATTACTCCAAACGGGTCAGATTTATCTTATCTATTCGTGAGATTTATTCATTGCAGCTTCCTACGAGTGATATTAGTGTGTAACTTTACATTTTTGTATGTGGGTTTGTATTTTCTTTTAAAGAAATATAGATTCTTTGCTATTTAATTCGTTTTACTGTTTTAGTTATCGAAATTGGCTTGCATAGTTTTGGTGTTCTTATTTTGGGATTGTGTATTACAATTGATTGGTAGCGTGGGTTGCATGTGTTCGATTTTGTTCCGCTGAGGGAAGTGGTTGGAGATTTGTGGGACTTTTTAAGTAATTTGACGTTGTATGATATGGGGGACTATAAACCTATCGCACAAGAATTGGAAGCAGAAAAAGATTTGATTGCTGCAGCTCAGCAAATTGTGAAAGCATTGGGGAAGAATAGGAATTTGACGGATGATGCTTGGAAAATATTGGCAAATCTAGGGTTACAATTGGTTAATATTGCTAATGTCAATGAAAGCAAAGATAAGGCGGATTTTGAAGAGGACGAGGGACTTAATGACATTGAGCAGCAGCTTGACGAGATTAGTGATAAGATCATGGATTGGGAGAAAGACGAGTCTATGATATATGATCGTGGGCCTGAAGAAGCTTACGAGTATTTGAAGGTTGTGGACCAAGTTCAAAAGTTAAGAGCGAGCTTGGAGCATTTGAGTCTAAATGGCTGTTGCAATGCCCCTGCGCTCCTTCGCAGGGCTCATGACCTTCTTCAAACGGCAATGGCTAGGCTCGAAGAGGACTTTAGGCACTTGCTCGTACAAAACCAGCAGCCTTTTGAGCCAGAGCATGTGTCTTTTCGTTCGAATGAAGAGGATATTGTGGAGGCAAGTTCCATTGATTCCTTCGGGGACGATTCTGTCGAAGATGTAGTTCAGAGAGATAGTATGAGCCAACACTCGGAGGATTGTGTATTTGAATTGGTGCATCTCGACGTGATTCCTGACCTAAAAGCTATTGCTAAATTGATGTTTGACTCAACATATGGTCTGGAATGTTCTCAAATGTTCATCAATGTTCAAAGAGACGCTTTAGATGACTGCCTTTTCATCCTTGAAGTGGAGAAATTAAGCATCGAGGATGTATTAAAGATGGAATGGAATACACTGAACTCGAAAATCAGGAGATGGACATGGGCTGTAAAGATTTTCGTGCGGGTTTACCTTGCCGGTGAAAAATTGCTCAGTGATCAGATTTTTGGAGAGCTCGATCCGGCTAGTTCTGTTTGCTTTGTCGAGTCGTCAAAACCTGCAATTTTGCAGCTTCTGAATTTTGGGGAAGCCATAGCCATTGGTCCCCATCAACCTGAAAAGTTGATTCGGATTCTTGGCATGTACGAGATGCTTGCCGATCTTATTCCAGATATCGATGCTTTATACTCTGATGAATCCGGGTATCATGTTAGAACAGAATGCCATGAGACCTTAAGGAGATTGGGGGAATGTGCTAAAGCTACCTTCCTTGAATTCAAGAATGCTGTTGCTTCCAATGTGTCGGCCAATGCTTTTCCCGGAGGTGGAGTCCACCATCTCACTCGTTATGTTATGAATTACATCAAGACTCTTATGGATTACAGCAAGACACTTGATTTTTTCCTGAAGGACGAAGATGAAGATTCCATTTCAGTTTCTCCAGGCACGAGTTCAGTCAGTGAAAAGGAAAGTGTTGGTAGAAGCTCATGTGCTTCTCCAATGGCTATGCACTTCGGAGCCCTCATTTCTATTTTGGAGTGCAACCTTGATGAGAAATCTAAGATGTACAAGGAGGAGTCGTTACAGCACCTTTTCCTAATGAACAACATACACTACATGGCGGAAAAGGTTAAGAATTCGGAACTCAGAGCAGAACTGGGCGATGCATGGATTCGGAGACAAAATAGGAAATTTCAACAGCAAGCAATGAGTTATGAGAGAGCTACTTGGAGCTCAATCCTCGCATTACTCAAGGATGAAGGGATCCAAAATCCCGGTTCAAATTCAATATCGAGGACAATTCTCAAGGATAGACTTCACAGCTTTTATCTTGCTTTTGAGGAGGTCTACAAGAGCCAGGCGGGATGGTTAATACCGGATACCCAACTTCGAGAAGATATGAGAATCTCTACATCGCTCAATGTAATGCAGGCTTATCGGACATTTGTAGGACGACACATTTATCATATAAGCGAAAAGAACATCAAATACACAGCTGATGATTTACAGGATTATCTCTTTCAACTTTTTGAAGGATCCCAAAAATCATTAC
The DNA here is from genome assembly GCA_903798355.1 of Fraxinus baroniana. Classification (NCBI taxonomy): domain Eukaryota; kingdom Viridiplantae; phylum Streptophyta; class Magnoliopsida; order Lamiales; family Oleaceae; genus Fraxinus; species Fraxinus baroniana. Next base: position 10,769 of record CAIGRO010243226.1, read on the forward strand.
ATGGCTGCCACAAGAAGTGATTATTGGCCTTGCCCTTTTTAGTTTCTGTAGTATAGGTGGTAAAAAGATCTCCATTTTTGTAATTTCTTGTGTTCATATATTCTTGTATTCGAAGTTTGACATTATGTATGAGCACATATAAAATATTTTTTCCGTATTACAGATTGCTTATCCATTTGTTACTAGTTATAATTTTTATCAAAATGTTGTAAAAAGGTTACTGGTTTCATTGGTTTGAAAAAGAATTGGGTAAATAGCAGAAAACGTCCATTAAATTTCACTTCTTTTGCAACTCCATCCCCAACCTTTGATAAATTAGCGAAATTTGTCCAAATGTATGGTTCCATACATTAATTTGTTTGTCAACGGATTTGATCAGAATATTGGAAAATTTAAAAGGTAAAATTGCCACATTTAACATTCTTAGTTGAATTATTAAAAAAAAAAAAAAACAACAGAATTCATACTCTGATAAATTTACAAAGAATGATGGTGATGCTCAAGTTTTTCACCTTTCCTTCAGGTAAAAAATGGTGTTTGTAAACAGAATTGTCAATATGCTGAAACAAAATCTGAGCAAGCATGTTAACTCCATCGCTCTTTTAAGGCGATAAGAAGCATGTCGTCTCCAAAGCTCTTTGTTGGAGGTGAAAGAAGTTCTGCATTTTGGGAGGAATTGACTGCTTATTACACTTCTTGTAGATTATTCTTATTTTCTATTGCAGTTCTCTCATGGAGCACGAATGAAATTAGCCTGAGGGAGGCTTTTTCCCTGGATAGAGAAGTGGTTGAAGGTCTCTGATTCTGAAAAAAAGCTCTACATAGACTGTCATTTTGTGATCAATAGAACTCCTAACCTTCTTTTTCTTGCAGCTAGAGTTTTCTTGAATCGCGAGACTGGTAGGTTGAGAGGAAGGTAAGAGCATCTTGTTGCTGCTGTACAAATATAATGAATACTTTGAAGTTTTCTCAGTAACATAAACGATTATATCCTCCCATAAGGACTCAACAAACTTGATTGTAAGGTCAAGGCCTAAAAGAATCTTCACACCAGTGGGCTTGCTTGATGTTGAATGGTTTTTAAATTTATCTTGCTTAATGTGGACTTTGATATCTAATATGATTCCTTAGGACCTTCATGGGAGAGCAATAAGGGTGAACTATGCTACTGAAAAACCTCGCAGAGGAGGTTTTATTGGTGGTGCTTTTAACTGTGGAGGCCCTGGACAGGGCCGATTCTGTGATTATCGAGGCCCGAGGCGAACTCCGAAAATTGGGCCCTTCCAGAATCAATGTAAATGCAAAATCCAACAGTGTACTACGCAACGTATTCCAATTCCCAGCCACCCACTACTATGTCCCATTATATTGTTACACCAACGTGCATTGTTATCCACAAAAAAACAATTTGGTTTACTTAAACAATCAGCTAATGTAATTGATGAAATCTAAAACTCGTCTAAAATCTTAAACTATTTGAAATATGAAGAATCTATCTATTCGATAACTTCAAGAGAATCTATGATAATTTGTACTAGATTATTACCTCAATACGACAATACCCTCAATTTGGATGTTGACTTTCTCTCCTCCTTTGACAGTGAACTCGAATGCTAGTTTTGGTGGACTATTAAGGACATCACTGGGTAGACTCGGTCCACCATATTGAACAGGGACATCCTCTGGCCTAATAAACCTGATCAAAAGATATAATTCAATTCAATACAATCAACAGAGAGTCGTAAACTCGAACAAGAAAATCCCACATAAAACCTATAATGCTTGGTTTTAATCTCGTCCTTACTCCCTTGTTGTCCACATAATTTAGAACATGTCATCATCTGCACACAGGGCAGAAAAAGGAAAAGGAAAATTAAATTAATGCTTGATATAATTTGAACAAGATAAATGCAGAATAGTTTTAAGATACTCAATTTAAGATACTCACTTGTAAAGTGTCTCTGCAACATTTCCTTCCTTGGATAATGGATACCACAAATTTGCTCTTTGTTCTTTGAGTGAGAAATGGACTAAACATTGAGTACAGCAGAGTAGTAGACTAAAGTACCATGGCACATTGATAAAGATCTACACATACAAAATCCACAAAATCAAACCATGGCATTCAAAGAAAATAAAAATCCACAAAAATCCCCAAAAATCCTCTCATTATAAGCCACAACACCTTCAAGCTGCTTAAACCCCAAATCTTTTTCCACAATGCCATCAGCCTCAAAATCTTTTCTCCAAGAAAGACACTTTTGCAACATATTAAGTGAATCTTGAACTCTAGAATCCCTTGCACGAAGTAATTTCGTGCGCCTGATTCAGGCAAAAATATACAAATGGCATCTTCTGTTCTGTATAGAGATCTCTTTGCCCATCGCTTCCTTCAATCTTCTTCACAGTCGACAGTCACCGCAGGCCCACAGTACCGGAGGAAAAGAGAGGGAAGGGAAGTGTAGAGACGAGACCGGAGACGGCGTCGGTGCGACGGTTGGGTAGACGGTAGTATTGTAGAAAGAAAAGGTCGAAGGAGATAGATACTGGCCCCTTCATTCGTTTACACTAAAGAAAAAAAAAATAAAAAATAAAAAATTTGGGCCAAAAAATGAGGCCCCCTCCAGTTTTGGGCCTGAGGCGCGGGCCTCATCCGCCTCGCCCCAAAACCGGCCCTGCAAACAATATACAAGGCCAATTGTCCTTCCAGGTTTATGAAAAGAAACATCATAGGGAAAAAAAATTCTTAAAAATCATAATCAGTCAAGTTTTTGTCAAAACATTATTTTCCAACGATTTCCACCTACTAAACATGAAGTAAAATACTTAAATTTGAATTCCCCTTGACGTGCACTTCAATTAGAATTCTTCAATACTTCAAACAAGAAATTCGGATCGCACCCAAATTCCAACAATCTCCACCTTAACACGAATTTTATTCAAAGAACATACTTCTTCAACAATAATTCTCCAACAAAACACAATATTCTACCTCTTCCAATGAATCCAAGCACCACATTTGTAGAATTATCCAGATTTCCAAAAATCATAATGATTTTAAATTAACTAAAATGGGATGTAACACACTCCAAAGCAGAATCGATACTAAATGTTTTTACAGGAGACCCCTTGCTAAATTGTATACCTTCTACTCCACTTAAAGTATGCGCAACAAAATTAGCATTCACGTACCTTATTCCACTGGGTCCATCTCTAGCAACTGAATAGAATGGCACCGCAGGTGATGGAGACAAAGCAGCATTACCCATATCTTCGTAACTCTACTGAGTTGTATTCTTAAAAAATGACCATTTATGAGCTCCTAAAGGTATTGTACCAAACTGAATTTCCACCACGGTACTAAACTTGTGTTGATTGACTCTTCTAAATTCTGCATGCCCCTTCAAGATATATAACTAGACATTTTCCGTCCCTTCAATACAACTTGGGCACTCTTACAAACCTTCAAAACTCCACCTCCACCAAAGAACTCATAACCCTTTGACTCAACGGTAGACAATGAGATGAGATTCTTCTTTAAATCTGGAACATGTCGAACCTGGCCAAGTGACACCTCTACCAAAGAACTCATAACCTTTTGAATCAATGATAGACAACGAGATGAGATTCTTCTTCAAACCCGAATAGAACAGCTGGCGCTGGCAATCTGCAGGGATCAATAAATTTTTTTTCCATCTCAAACTCTTCTTCAAGTCCAATACCAATTTTCAACTCTTAACGGGCTTTCAAAATAGAACTTTAACTTGACATAGAACTCCAATAACATTTCAAACTTGAATTCTCCTTGAAATGCACTTCAATTAGAATCGTTCAATACTTCAAACGAATTCGATCACACCCAAATTCCAACATTAGGCATTTTAGGTTTACTCTCCAATTTGACCCACAGTGAAAACTATAACAACAGCAGCCAGCAAATTTGTGAGTGAATAATCCATGTATGTATGTTGGGGCAGGCGACCTCTCCTCTCCAATAATGCCAGAATTGCAGGCCATGTCCCCAAGAATAGCAGTGCACACAGCATGCAGGCTATGGCTCCACCCTTACTCTCCACAACATACATTTTTAAACTAAATGGTTCCTACAATTACTCAATAAGAAGCAAAAGAGAAACAAAACCCTGATCATTAAATACAGAAAAAAAAAAAAAAAAAGAAAGAAATTTTGAAAATATAAGCTTTAGATTTTAGTGTGTTTGTCAAGTGGGGTGGACTGACGTTGGGAATGGAGAAAGGTTACTGAGAATATCTTGAAGACCACATGGCAGTGCCAGAGCTTAAAATAGTTTGACTTCACGTGTTAACTGGATATGGCAGCTAAAGATCGTGTAAATTTATAGTTGAAACTATTTAACATGGGAAAGAAAAAGAAAAAAATAAATCACAGGGGCATTCCGAGAATTGAACTCGGGACCTCTCGCACCCTAAGCGAGAATCATACCACTAGACCAAATGCCCTTTTCGTCTTTGGTTTTCATATCTAGTTACTCATTTCATAAATCTATTGATTTTAGGTTTAAAATCTCCCCGACACAGATTATATTGCGGTGTCTAATTGATGGGTCTAATTTATTATTCTTTATTCGATTGACGTTGATGGTATGGTTGAGAGAGTCGTTAATGTGAATTCGACATGGTTCAATTGGGCCCTTTTCTTTGATTTTTTTTCAGAAAATAATCTAGAAGGGGTATAACGAGGGTGTGTGGGAGAGGTTAAAATTGAAAATATAACCGTTATTCTTGACTTTTATTAGACGGGTGGGACCCAATAACGATCATATTTTCAATTTTAATTGGATTTTAAGCCGTACCAAACAGGCTCAAAAATTTGTTCAATCCAACAGTCGAGCAGGCCATGTGCAAACTGTGTTCACGCATAAAATTCAGCTTCTACCGTCTAGGGTGTGTTCGCTAAAGATTAAAATCGAATTAAAATTGAAAAATTAACTGTTATTGTTGACTTTTATTAGATGAGTGAGACTCAATAACGACCATATCTTCACTTTTAATTGAATTTTGAACTGTACCAAACAAACTCTAATTACTCTTAAAATACATTGCAATAATGACAATTATTTTAAGGAGAAAACTTCACAAGAATGGTCATTGTCACCTAGTTTATGTTAAGCACATGCCTTTGTTAGAACAAGAATTATGCTAGTTGATCATCAGCGTTGTCCATTGAATTAATATACATTCACTGAACAATGTGATACTGACAATGATGGAACTACAATACTAATGAATATTTTAATTGATTTGTTTACTAAGTTTTTCATCTAGACGTCGGGTGATTGGTATATTTTAGTATAATTATGCAAGATCTTTCCTGATAAATTCACGAATCAAGATCAAGATATTTTCATATTTTGTATAACTATAACTATTGCCCGGTGCATTCATATGATGAAGCTCAAACCTGGATCCAATTTTTTAGTTAATGTCGCTATTTGAAAATGTGATTTAGTGTCAAATGTTCCTTCTACATAGTGGAAAATCGCCGTTCCTCTTGACCATTGGATTTGATTGAGATCAATGGTTGGCAACATGAGTGTAAATAGGCTCCTTTGTCGTCCTAGTCTTCAATGGATTCATCTGATTGATGAGTAACCGTTTTCTAGAACTCTCTTTTTTTCGTCGTCTGTTCAAAATTTATTTGTTTATAAATAAGAGCAAAAGCATAAGCATAGTTAGCTAAGCTTAAAATTTTACTTTAAATGATAGTTGCGTGTAAGAGCTCGTTTGGTACCGATTAAAATTTAATTAAAATTGAAAATATAGTCGTTATTGGGTCCACTCATCTAATAAAAGTCAACAATAATGATTAATTTTTCAATTTTAATTCGATTTTAATCTATACCAAACGGCCTCTAAATATTTATCTACAATAAATTATGTGTGTGTTAAAAATTGAAAATGTGGTGTACTCTTAAAATAAATAAGTAATTTACAACAAAAACAGTAATAATAATCAAAAGTAAATTTGTCTTTCTTCCTTTCATTTTTTAAGCACAGACAAAATCCTGAGATTCAGAGCTCAGCGGCTTCAGGGAGAATCCCTTTCACCAAATCTAAACCTTAATTCATACGCAGCATAAATTATAATAGAATTGCAGCATTGCAGTTGCGGTTTGCTTTTCCTTGGAACGAGGTACTAATTTTCTTTATAATCTTTTTTTTTTCGAAAACATTAATACAAAAAGTACTGCTTGTTTTTAATTTCAATTTTCTGGTGTGCTGCAGATTAAGATTTTCTAGAGCCGACCAATTTTTATTTTGCTTATTTCAGATTATCTAATTGATTTCTGCATCTTGCAAAATATTGCTGCCTGAGTTAAATAAGATGCTATAAAGTTACTGCTTTTTGCTAATCAAATGAAATCGTTGCTGATTGACTTAAATGAAATTGCTCCTTCTTGCATATTTTAAATTGACGCTTGAGTTAAATCAAATGTAATTGCTGCCTTGCCGCCCGCTTCCTGGGATGGCAGTTTGGGGGTTGGGGGAGGGGCAGCAGAGAGGAAATTATTTTTCTCTTATCTTTTTATTTTTTATTTAATTGAAAATGAGGGTATAATTGTTTTTCCAAACACATATTTAATCTCAAGTGTATCAAGGATAGGTTGTAGCTATGTTGTTAAATGAGGTTACTTTGGATCCAAAGTTCAAGACTACCCTGCTTTGAGCTCGTTTCAATATCTGAACGTGACACTTGTTGGCCTACAGCTCCTGCCCTTCTCTCTTCTAATCTTCGAGGGTAACTGGGGTTAATAATTTCTGTTAACATTTACCTTGCAGGTCCTATGTATTATGTCCTCGTAATTTAGTTGTCTTTTCTCTTTATTTCTTGGCTATAAGTATGAGTATTTAGATGATAGTATTTCCAAACCAGAGAATAGAAGATTGACATTAAGGCACGCTCCATTTCCAGGAAACTAATTAGGTGCGAATTGTTGTTGTTGCAGATGCCATTGAATGTATTTTGGTATTTCTAAAACAATCCGTTCTCCGTAAGCATGTCGGTTTCCAGACTTTCTAGAGGATCCCTTTTCTCTTCCTACCTTAACAGACACATTCGTCAGTCCCCCTTTGTGTCCAGGTAATTGATGTCATGAATTTTAGTTTTAATTTTGGAATTATTCTTATACATATAATAAATATAACATTTCTGTGTTTTTTATGTATGCTCTTGTAGATGATTAAGTTATTTATACATGTTTTATGATTTCCAATATAGACACCTGCTCCAAGCTGTTGCTCCAATGTACAATTTGTATGGATCCAATAATTGTAATATATATGGACGAGAATTCTGGACTGAGCATCGGAGCTTTATTTCAGTGCGTGAAAATAATAGAGGGCATTTGAGGAGTTGTAACTTGGAGAGGTCATCTTTTTCGATTAATCTCCAGCGTTCATATGCTAGTCAGGCTTCCCCAAAACAGAAATCTAATAAGATGCTTTTGTGCTTGACGGGATTGGTTTTTGCAATGATAGGGTGTAGTTATGCTGCAGTTCCTCTATACAGGAGGTTTTGCCAGGCTACTGGTTATGGAGGCACTGTTCAACGTCGTGAGGTGAAATAGCCTCTCTTGATACACGGTGCAGTTACATATTTTTGATGACTTTCTCATATAAAGATTCAATATCTTCGTTGTATGCAGAGTGTTGAAGAAAAGATAGTTCGCCATGCCAAAGAAGGAACACTTACCTCTAGGTGAGGCTTTCATTGCTTGAATAATTATAAATCAATTCTCGTCATTCTTCATTCATTAAAAGATTTAAGGGATTTCTATCATTTGCCAGAAGAGTCTTTGGATCTTTGTAAACAAGAAAGATACATGGGAGATGAACAGCACAAAAATAATATTTTTATCTGAAATTTTTAAGAAGAAAATTTAAGGGAAACAGAAATAGTAGAATTTCAATGCAAAAATAATGGTTAACTGTCAACAGATGCCAATGACTTCAGTGGACACTGTAGAATATGCAAGCACTAATATTAAGATTTATTTTTGTGGGGGAGAACATATAAAAAGCACGTTTGTTCCATTGACTTCTAATTTTCTCTATCTTGTTCTCCATATTTAAGATCCAGAAAGGTCAAAGTGAGTTGTTTTATTTTGGTATGATTAAGATGATAGCTTGCTTAGATGGGAAGTGATGCTCCAAGAAGGGATGAAGATAAAAATAAATCTTCTTCTGATTAATGTTGCCGTGATAATAAATCCTTACATTGAAGCTTCACCATCCATGAATCAACTTGCTTTGTTCCCAAATTTTGCCACTGATTCTTGGTCCACCAGATATAGGACAATCCACTTCTATGGTCCTAATAAGAGTTGGTTTGTCAAATTAAAAGCTATGTTTTCATCTTGTATTTACATGTGAGAGTGGGTTGACACATCAAAATATATAGAGAGTATTGATAAAAATCCTTGAATTTTGCATTATGTATGTCATGTTTGGATGACTTCAAAGTATTGTGCTTACAGGGAGATTATTGTGCAGTTCAATGCTGATGTGGCTGACGGAATGCCCTGGAAGTTTGTTCCAACACAGAGAGAGGTGCTTTTGTTATATGTATATGAGTGAACATGTTTGTTTTTGCTGGTGTGTGTGTGTGTATGTGTGCTCGTATTTGTTTTGGCAGAACATGTTGCAGGTATATTACATGGTTTGGGATGTTTAGTCACATTTCTATGTATCTGGCTTCAGGTAAGGGTCAAGCCAGGAGAGAGTGCCCTTGCATTTTACACTGCTGAAAATCGAAGTTCAACCCCCATTACTGGTGTATCTACTTATAATGTTACGCCAATGAAGGTATCAATATTCAAACGCTTCAGCTTATTAGTCTCTCAGAATTTCTATTTTCTCTATAATCTTTCCTGTTACTTATTTAGAAATTTTTTTGAACTATTTTGGAGTCTTCTGATTCAAAAATTTGGTTGAGCGGCCAGGTTTAGTTAGGTAGAGTCGTAGAGATATTGCCAATGATGTTCGTCGTTTGAGGCCTGATGTGAAAATCATTCTGTGTTCCTCTCAACATTGTGTTTTACCGAGTTAGAACAAGATAATGCATAGTTTTCACCAATTTAATATGTAGTTACAATTTTTCTCCAAAAAGACAGGATAAAAGTAAGGTTTCTGCGGATCTTAATGGATCCCTTCGGCATAATGTCCCTTTTCATGATACTAGAGAAGAGTTAGTGGCATAGATCATTTAAGACATTCAGCCCTTGTTTGAGCCCATTTTGGGGAAAAAAGGTATTTTGGAAGTCTCTTTTGGAGAATGTGTGGTTAAAAAATAATTTAAAAGTTTTCGGTTTACTTGTAAAATTATTTTATTGGAGAATGTGTGGTTGAAAATGAGTTTTTGATCAAATGGGGCTCAAATTATTTTTGATATGCGGACTGCATTAAGGAAGAGTTTGAACTGGAGTTTTGCATGCACCAATGCCGTTGAGTAATTCTTTTCAGCTGTCACTCTGATATAGGTTCTTTTATATTAGTATTCATTTTGTCTGTAAATTTGTTCTTATATAGATCTTTACAGCATGACAGTAATGCAAACAAGTTTTTCCATCATCTTCTATTCTTCTTCTTTCTATTTTTTTCTCCGCATTTTGTTTCTCATCTCCTCTCTGACCCTTGTCCACTTTTCTTTGTACCTAGTGTCTTATAAAATGTGCCCCTATTCACTAATAGGGGATGCTTCATTGAATTGTTTTAAAGTCCATTTCATAGACGTGGCAAAATCCTGCAATGGCTTTCAACTAGTGTCTACTGCAAACTGAAATTCTACACAGGAATGATCTTGAAACATTAATTTCACCCAATGAACTTCTTTCCCTTTTTGTATCACCCATTGTACTTTCCAGTACTTTCAAATTTCCTACTGCCTCATATCCTCCTATCAATGGGACATTTTCCTAGTAATCTTTTTCATTTGACTGAAGCTTGATCCTGCTTGTCTGGACATTTTATTATAGGTTTGTATTGAATAAACTCTAATGCTCAGCTAACAAGTATCCAAAATCTATTTTTACATTCATATTTTTTGTGATGAATGCCAATGTGACATCGTTCAATGTGGGTCAGAAGATTTGACTTTGTTTATCTGGTACTCTGGAAGATGAGACAATTTTTTTTTTTTTTAATCTTCTTTTTTTATATATTTTATTTGCGGTCGAAAATTCTACTTGTTCTACATTCTCGATATATGACCTCGAGAAAGCAAATAGTTGAGTAATGACACCTTTCAGGCTGCAGTTTACTTCAACAAAATACAATGCTTTTGTTTTGAAGAGCAGCGACTACTTCCTGGAGAGCAGATCGACATGCCTGTGAGTGGTTTTCTTCTTCTATTTCTAGCTAACTTTTGCTGCTGCTCTTGGAATCTTGTTACACAATTCTACTTTTCGATCTGTAGGTGTTCTTTTATATAGACCCCGAGTTTGAAACGGATCCTAGAATGGACGGTATCAACAACTTGATTCTTTCGTACACATTTTTCAAGGTTTCGGAAGAAAACCAGTGAATTTTTAAATTCTTTGTCATTTGAAAGACGGCGAATTTACTAATGTGATAATTTTTCTATTATTCTTTCTTCTTTTGTTCGTTCAAACGGAGTTTAGTATTCTATTTGCAATGTAAGTGTTCACATAATCAATCATAAGCAGGCGATTTCGGTTATGAAATGAATGAACTAGAAGCAATACAAGTATAAAAAGTGTTGGATATCGAGAAAATTTATTTGTACTCTCGATATTTTGAAATAAAATATAAATTTATTTTTTGATAAATTGTTTGTACTAATTTATGTTTGCTTTTGTTCGTGGATCAATTGTATATTTATGAATTCAGTGCTTAAGTCCATGTTTGGTCCTCATTATTTGAAATTATAATTTTTGGAATAATGTTTTTTGGATAATGTGATTGAAAAAGAAGAAAAAGTTTTTGATTAACGTGTAATATTATTTTATGGAAGATTGTGTGATTAAAAATAAGATAGAGAAAAATAATTTTTTGGGATAATGGGGGCCAAACGGGGGTTAATTTTAGCATAGAAAGATTCAATTATAAGTCGAGATAGCAAATGACAAGTAATCAAGTCCGACTAGATTTTCCTACAAGCCTTCCAAGTAGTTTTTACTTGTATTGGGCATTTTTACTTTCTTTGTTGGATCTTTAGGAATTCAATGACTTTCTTTGAGCTATTGGGGAGCTATCATGATTGGTAAATAAAGACGAAGACTTTATTTTGATAAGTTTGCCTTGATTTTATTAAAGTTCATATTTGACTTTAGTAATCAGAATGATGATACATTTTGGGATGTACTTGATTGGACTGTGTGAAATTCAATAGACCACATTGATTTTCAATTAATGTTAATTTTTTGTTGCTCTACAATTTTTGGTTATTGAAGAACACCAAAAAAAGGTAAGAGTTTGAATGTAGGATCAAGAAAATTAAAGCAAAATGATTTTTAGTAAAGCAAACTACAAAAAAAAGTTCTAAAACACCTGTATTATTTCAAAAAATAAAATAAAATTTAATATTCTTGTCAATACATAAAATAATTAAATTCTATTTTTCCACAATAAAGTATCTAATCAATCAGTATATGGAAAAAAAAAATGAGCATTGTTGTTCTTTATCAAACAACCATTGCTTGATATCTCCCTTTTTGTTAATTTACTAAATTTAGTTGAAATTAACAGTATTGAATGATTCTTTTTAATATTGCTGATAGTAAAATTTTTAGCACCAATTTATTATAAAATCACATAATGAAATAATTAGTGAATCTTGATTATGCTAAAAGAATAACGTGGTAGTTGTAACAAGGATTTAGGGCGTCGATTCCTCGTAGAAATAGTTAAAAATATTTAAAGGATCCGAAAGATGAATGTTCTTCTGAATGTGTGAAAATAATTTATTTGTTTGAATGAAAATAAAATCAAGGTTCGAAATGGTGAAGCGTCATAATTTTCTCAATTATATTGCGTCATTCAACATCAATGATTTATTCTTATAACTCAATTAGAAATGCTCAATCTAGTTTTTGTAATCGGAAGAAATGTCATTAAAATCATATTAATTCAATTGTAATTATAAATATTAGTGGAAATTACACACATCACCA
>CAIGRO010243254.1:0-27132 GCA_903798355.1 Fraxinus baroniana
TCTCTTTGAAAGGCAACAAGGAGCATTGCCTAGCAATACCAAAACAAATCCAAGAGAGAATGTGCAAGCTATTACTACTAGAAGTGGGGCGCAATTACCAGAAATTACTGTGACACGGCCAAGGGTTCAATCCAACAAAGCACCTATGGAAGAAGATGTAATTGTTCTAGAGCCAAGCATTAGTATTGAAGTAGCCAAGGAAAGTGAATCAGAGCCATCAACATCAAATGCTCCAACACCGGTTAAAGCATATGTACCTCATATTTCCTTTCTACAAAGACATCAAAAGCATAAGCTCGATGCTCAATTTGGCAAGTTTTTGAAAGTGTTCAAGAAGATACACATCAACATCCCTTTTGACGATGCCTTAGCTCAAATGTCATGTTCATGAAGGACATTCTTTCCAACAAAAGAAAACTTGAAGAGTATGAGACGGTGATGCTAACGGAGGAATCTAGCTCAAATGCCGAGCTACGCGAAATTCATGAAAGATATCCTTTCTAACAAAAGGAAACTTGAAGAGCAACTGAAGAGTGTAGTGCCATCCTCCAAACCAAGTTACCTCCAAAAATCAAAGATCCAGGGAGTTTTACTATTCAATGCACAATTTGTGATTTAAATTTTAGTAAAACTTTATGTGATTTTGGTGCTAGCACTAATTTGATGCCTTTGTCAATTTTCAGGAAATTGGGCTTGGGAGAAGGTTTAATAGCTAACCACCAACCATCTATTTCCATATGAGTTTTACCCCCCATCACATTGAAACAAATCATGGATTACTGCTCCCGTTTCCTCAACCATCCTATTACGACAAGTTGGCATCTATTCATAAGAAACTGCCAAATGAATAACTTAATTTTGGTAGGCGCGTCTAAATTCCACCCTTCTTTGTCCACGCTTTTGAATGTCTCATAAGTCAGTCCAGTCAAAAAGTCTATATCTAGGTTACATTAGATCAATATCGGTGGTTTTGTAATGTCATGAGCCTATCCCGTTGTTTCTCATTGATGGATAGATGAAATAATTTCTCAATCCACTAGAATGAAGAATTCGAGCATCTTGTGAAGATCCCAATTGCTTCTTCGACCGAGTCACTTCATCACTCCTCGGACCGTAGCACCATAAAGATATTAGGACTTGGGAGTTTAGTAGAAATAAAAATCTAAAGTTTAATCTAAATCAACGTCAACCATTAATATTAATCACACAATTTATAGGTCTTATAATTTTTCTATTACATATTTCATCAACTTCTATCAAAATTTACTAAAAATTATCTAAAATAATCCACTCTAAATTTTTTCTCTCAAAAATAATTTTTATCTATAATGGCTCTTTGGCTTATCTTTTTTGAATTAAGTTACTTTGAAAATGTTCTAATTGACAGATTTACTGGTTGCAGAATGTCACGTGTCTTGTGATCGAAAATGCCACGCTTTTCTAAGATAATAAGAACGTAGCGTGGTGGACCTTTTTCACTTCCTCAGATTCTCCCCGCTCCAACCCGCTCACCCACCGCTGCGTCCTTCTTCAACAATTCCCTCAATTAAGAGGCACCCAAAACACGCACGCAGACAGATGCATACACCGTCCCGTGAAAAGGCCTTCTAATTTCGTAGCGGTCGGTAATTTTCTCTTCGATCTGTTCTTTTGGAAGCAAAATTTAAATCGAAGTTCTTTTTGAATGTAAATTCTTGGGGTTCTATTTTTGAAAAAAAACATAAGTTTTACGAATTAGAAATTATTCCTATTAGAAAGTATTGAAAGGTAAAGCTGTGGTTAGCATCTTAGCATGCTAATATTTTATTTTTGCAGGTACTAAAGAAAACAATAATAAAATAATGGATGCCCAGGCAAAGAAGAAAGCGTTGTTTCGTTCAAAATTGAATGCTCAGAAGCAGGAAAAGCAACGCATTGATTCTCCTCTTGTGAGGTATTGCATTTTTTGTTCGCTCATGATACATATTGTGAATAATGAAGCAATTTTAGTGACCGGACTATTCTTTATGGCAGAAAATTTAGTCATTTGTGAAGTCAAAGAAATTATTTACTTGTGCAGTTGTACTAATTGCCCAATTCCTGAGTATATGATAATATGCTTTCCCTTTTGGTTGAAGATAGGCTACCAGTTTGAACTTTAGCTAACATGTATAGCATAGTCAAATTTAAATGTATCCTAATGAAAAATGGGGGAACTTTTGAGACACTTGAGTCATGGTTTGTATTTTCCATGTGCTCTTAGTTCCAACGGGGATTGCTTGTTGAAATTGTGATACCTTTGTAGTGAAATTTTGATATCTTTATAGTGAATTCATTTGTAGAAGCACTAGAAAATCATTGAAATGAAATTTCTAATCATATTTTTGTCGACTCATAGTCAAACAATGAAATCCTATTTGTAAATGTAGGTACAATGAACATGATCAACTGGTTTGTAGAGTTTGTGATGTTGTTATCAAATCTGAATCTCTTTGGCCAGCACACCAAGCTTCTCGAAAACATCACGAGGTAAAACTTCAATTGTGCCAGGCATAAATGTTTGAATCAGTTTTCTGGTTTCAAGTTGTATTAGAGATAAAATCACATCCGACTTAACAGGGCAATCGTCAAACTTTACTGTTCTAATGGAATTATAGGTTGTTAGTATAAGATCTACATGAAGTAGATAGCATGATAAACATGGTAATCCTGTGATGCTTTCTTGATATTTTAATGTTGTTTGATAATGACATTTATATGCATGCATTGCTGGATAACGTGAACCTTCTACTAGTCTATTTTTTATGTTAAACATGATATAGATTGAAAAATATAATTAATAACTAGATGCGGGAGGGGGCGGGATCAGGGAATTTTTCCATCCCTGACTGGTGTTGAGGGGAAGGATATAATTCAGTTATGAGGTAACTTGAAGAAATGGGGGGAGCCAATGTATCTCACACATTTAAAAACGGTGTACAACTTTGAAGCATTCACTTCCTTTCCCTAAACCAATCCAAACGTAGAAGTTGACAATTTTCCATTGTCTCTTCTTCCCTTCCTATGCAATATCCAGAAATCAACAAAGCCTTATGGTCAACTATTAACTTATCTTGAAAATATAATCATGGCCCTTCTTTCTACTGACCTAGGAAAAAACGACGGATTTACAAATAGGATTAGAAATTTAGAACTCGTAGTTTCTGTTTTACCCAAATCATGGCTCCTCTTCTCCCTTTATTAAGAACTCTTAAGTTAGATTTAGGACTTAGGAGCTAGAAATTAAGAACTAGGGCTTCCAAAAAAATAAATTAATTAAGAACTTGAAGGAAGTTATATTTCATCCCATCTTGTGAGCAATTTTTGGAAGCTATTGTCTTGGTTGCACTTAAATTCTTATTTAAATGTGATTTTGTCCCCCTCCCCCAAAAAATAAAAATAAAAAAATTATGTGTTATTCCAAACTTGATGCTGAATTGATATCATTTTCTTACAGATGTTTTGGTTTATATTTGTGCATCCATATATTATCTGATCAATTGAACTTTTCTTGTTACAATGCTTATGTTTTGTTCAGGCCATCAACAACCTCAAAGCTAATGCTGCCGCACTAAATCGAGCTAATAATTCTAAGCCCATACCTCCTAAAGAATTGCCTAAGCCGCAATCTGAAGATTATCAAGAGTTGCATAAGAAGTCCGAACCTTCAACTGCATTGCCTGAACATCGACTGTCATCTTCTCTTCCTCCTGATTTTTTCGATAACCAGGAGGCAAAGAAGCAGAAAAATGGTAAGATTTTGTTTATGGATGCCCTTTATGTCTATGTAATAGGGAGAGTAACTCTTTGGGTGGGCACAGTCTCTATGGTTATATAGATTGCATACAGTCAATGTAGCATAATTAGTAAATCTTCAGATGACTTGTGAATGGTGATTTAAGAACTTAACTTTGATGTTTGGAGTGTATCATCTCTCTTTTTATTTCCAAATACTCCTTGCATTCTTATTTTGCTTGAGCCCGTTACTCTCGGTCCTCATGGAATCTTTCATTGAACAAATGAGGGAAGCACATTAGAAGTTACTGATTTGGGTTTGATATCTCGTTAATTGACCGAAAAAAGTTGCGGAATTTGGTAGTTTGTTACCTCATTAACTCGCTATGTAAGATAATTGATCTAGGAGCTCTAAATTCCTTTACTTCCTTCCTGCATGATGATTTGCTGTAGATTAAAATTGGAACCAATCCAGAATACAGGCAATGTAGTAATACTAGTAATAAGGATAACAAGGGAGTTACTATAGAGGATTGATTTAGAAGTGTTTCAGGTATTTAGAATTGATCATTGGCAAGGAAGGAGGAAATAAAGCTGATATGATGTATATAATTAGACTGCTTTGGATGAAATGGAGAAGTGCTACATAATTGTGTGGGACATGATCCTCTGAAGCTAAAAGGCTAGTTTTGTTGAACATTTATTTGAACAGTGTTTTTTATGTACTTTAACTGCTACTGCTATGACTTTCTAACGTACCTTGATAATGCAATTTAGAAGATCTACAGTTGTAATTCAGATACTAAGCATTTCCTTTTCCTGCATTTATATACTTCTAACAGCAAATAGTAAATCTGAGGTGGTGGTTCTTTTACAGAACGGAATTATGGAAAGTTGGGACATCCTGATTCACACACCAAGAATGATCTTGTTTCTGGAAAAAATCAAGTGGTGGAGCCATTTGTCTTACGGAGTGAGACAGATGGATTATCTATTGCTAAATCCGAGGAGATTATAGATTCTGAAATTCAGGCTTCCAAGGAAATCAGGCAGGTGTCTAAAGTAGTTGTTAATGCAGAAGATACGCAAGTCAAAGGAGCTCTTCCTGAAGGTTTTTTTGATGACAAAGATGCTGATTTACGTGCACGAGGCATTACGCCTATGAAACTGGATGTCAAGTAAGTTCCTTATATTTTTATGCTTTTTGATATTCTCATGTTAATTTGTAGGTGATGATTTGGTGACCTCATTAAAATGAATGTAATGATCATGTTATTCAGACGTGCCTTTAATTTAAGGTTGTATCCCTCTCCAACCTACACCCGAAAAAATCTTACTCCTCTCTCTTTATCTCACACACACACAATAATTGTTGCTTTGATTTGAGAATCGTTTAAAGGCGAGTTTGGCATGACTTTTGCTTTTGCTTCCTGTAAAAGAGCTTTTGGATGAAGCTACCTTAATTTTTTTTTGGAAACTAATTTTTAAAAAACTTTCTAATCCAAAACTGCTGTTAGAGGAAGCCAATTGGACTAGCTTCCTCTAAATGGCTAAAAACTCTTCTAACTAGAACAAACGCTTTTATAAAATTAGTCAAACGCTCTAAAATCTGTTTTTAGGTCTCAAAAGCTCCTTTTTAACTTTTCAAAAACCATGTCAAATAGGACAGAAGGAACATTGAGCCCTTGTTTGGTAAAAATTAAAATTAAAATTTTAATCTAAGTGGGTGTTTGGTGGGGATTAAAATTAGATTTTTAGTAGTTGAAATATGTGGTTGAAAAGTTGTTGGACCTTTGAAAGATGTGGTTAATATTGATTATTTGACTTTGACTTATATTAAAATCTGATTTTAATCCGTACCAAACAAGGCATAAATCAAAGTCAACAATAATTTTAACTACATATTTTTTTGGGACCCACAACTTTTTAACCACACATTTCATCAACTTCTATTAAAATCCAACAAAAATCTGATTTTAATCCCTGTCAAACGGGAGCTTTGACTTTTCTCGTAATCCAATGTTATGATATTGCAAATGTCCCATCGTTTCTTACTAGTATCTTAATATCTTCTCTGTTTATGTTCTCTTCTTTGCCTGTGTACTTCCATGGCTTCGAGCTCTGTGCAAAAAAGTGAATTGCTTTCACTCTTTCAAGCTCAATATCCTCTGGATGACGCCACAAGGCACAAATCTATTTTGGCACCATAAACTATGAAGTTATTGTCAACTTACGGTTTTTGGGGGCCATGCTGTCCAAATTCATGAACACGAGAAAAGTGGGATTAGTTTCTGACATTTGAAGACTTTCTAATTTTGGATACTAGGAATGTTAAGTACTTCAATGGTGTTGTTTGGATTGATTGAGATGATAGATTTAAATGTAACGATGTGCCACTTGGCTAAAATGGGCAGTTTTATTGCCCAAAAAGTGAGTATTCATATCGAATGTAGTGTGGGTAGTTGTTCAATGTGCATTGAGGATGTCATAGATTGTGAGATGGGAAATTATGGAGATAATTTTGTGCTGGCGCTCATTATTATCTTTTAGCGTAGAGCGGCAGGTAACTAGAAACTATTGTGATATCGCTCAATAGATCCACTTGTCCAGGTCAGAATTACATGTCCTGTTTTATTGAAGTGGTGTGAAAATAATTTACCTGTGATGACACATTCTAACATTTAATGTGTGCACAACAATCAGTTTTGGGAGGATAAAGTACGTAGATTTTCATGGAGTAGGTGGTAGTAATTGATAAAATCTTTTTTAATGAAATTTGAATTCCTTAAGAGGAGAAGTGGCACATTGAGCACATTGTTCTTATCACATAGGGAATAATGATGTTTCACTTGATGATAAGATTAGTAGTTATGCCTTGATGATCTCTGGTTAATGTTTATAATGCAGATGAACGGTGGTCCATCTTTGTCTAAAATTCTAACTGCACATTCTACTCTCATTTATAGTTCGCAATCTGAAATGTTACGGTGAAACATGATATTCTTTCTCCTAATTTATGATTACATTCTACACTCCTTAACTACTTGCATTCTTTTATTTGTTTCAACTGGTAAAGCTGACTTGTGACATGTGCACATAGGGATGAATATAAGGAGTTTGAAAAGTTAATCCAAGAGGATTTACAAGTGATAGACAACCGCTTGGAGGAAGAAGAGGCCAGACATTTTTTTCCCAACTTCCATTTATTAAATCCAGGGTTGTACAGCAAGGAATTGTATCACTGACATTATCGCTGCTGCTTTTTGCAGTTTGATGCAGCTGAGACGATTGAAGAAGCTGAGACTGTGGAACAAAAGTAAGTTAAAAATGTGGGGAAAGGATACTTTGTTGGGATATCACTAAACCAGCTTGGGATCTCAAATAAATATTTTCACATTTGGTTTTGATGTCTTCAGGACTTACAGAGAGAGAGTAGAAATGCTAAGGAAGAAGAAGTTGGAGACTAAGGCTGCTAGATCTGTTAATTCTAGTAAAGGTACTGAAGTTTCACAGAAGGAGTCTATACCTGAAGAATCGTCAAGTGATGACGACAATGATGATGTTTTAACAGTTGATTGGAGAGCAAAACATTTATGAACAATTGCGCTGTATTTGCAGGTGGTTCTCCCTATCTCTCTCTCTCTATCTATGCTCCTGTTGTGCATGCAAGTGTAATAACTGTCCATTCACTTGCATAGATGTTGTAAGTTGATTAGTTAATCACAGGTTTTGTTTGATACTTCCCAAAGAAATATGGTTTTGTATGTCCCTGATAGTGTTTCCTTAATAATTGCTTGCTATAATGATTTTGAGTTGCTTTCTGTCACAGATTGAAGCTTTTGGTCGAATTCCATCTCAGTGAAGTTGAAAAGGTGTGCTGTCTCAGTTATTTGTCCTGGATAAGTGATGAGCATTAATTTTGCTAAAAGATGAAGCGTCTATTTCTCCATCTCAGCTTCCGTTTTCACAGAACTAGTAGTGCAGATAGTTTTTTTTTTTTATCACGGATTTGGAAAATCTACTTTATATGAAGCTGCGTTTGCCTGCATTTAGCTCGTAAATTGATTTCACGAACCAAACCTCAAGACAGTGGATTGGATTAACTTTGAGATAGTTTTCTGTTCACGAAAATATGTTTCGGATTTAAATCACCGCAAGTGCACGGTTTGTTGACAAGTAATAAAGTGGAAATTCAAGAATTTCGAGTATCGATCTCACGAGAATTGATTTAACGTGATTTATGTCGAGTATCGTTCCCACGAGGAGTGATTTAACTTGATTTCTATTATTTTGACCTTAACCGAATATAATAAAATGCGAGATGATTGTTTTAACGTGATTCTATGATTAAAAAAAGACTAATATGCAAATTAATCCTTATTTCACAATTTGATAACACGTTGTATGAGAAAAGTGTACTAGGATCCCGAATCAGCAAGCAAGTTCAATTTTAATCCCTATTTCACAATTTGATAAAACGCTGAATTGGTTGAAGAATCAATGTTTCTAACTTATTCAACAATCTCTTTCAAATAGAATCGAACATATTTTAGCATACCATTTGACTATATTTCTATGACAAATGCAATATACAAGAATGCATGACGTTTTGTAAACACTTTGAGATTCACGTAAAGCATATCGGTATATTTTTATCATCTATAAACAAAATGATGATTTATACCTTATTGAGTTTATTTTCCTTCTTTCAAATGTATAAAATAAACCATCAAAACTCACATAATCACATGCATTTAATTATGGAGGCAAGAAAGCGTATAAAATCATTCAACATCCATCAAAGTGTTTAAATATCAAATTGTGAAATAAAGAATTGAAATATCACAATGCGAGGTTCATCATAAATTCTAGGACATATAAATCTAGCTTAACATGATATTGGAATTAAATAAATAAAAGTGGAACGACCTCACCGAAATTTGACCAAACGTAAATGATCCGGGCAAAAATATAGGTAGTCACTACGTCCACTGTGTCTTTTATTCAATTTTCTCCGTGTTTTCTTCCCAGCTTCTGCCGACTTCTGTTACGTGCGTATCTTTTCCTCCGGCGGCGGGTTCTGTTAATATTAATTCTATTTCAGCCCCCCAAGAACCCTCCTCAAATTTCTGTCCGTGGGCATGTATTTATATAGACTAGTGCACCAAAAAATCTGCACACAGTAGCCGCCCATCAATTTTAGTATAATTAGGATTCCAATTGCTGAAGTCCTAGTCCATTTAATCCATGAGTTGGGCTTAATCCAATTACAAATTCCAACCAAGAGGCCCACTTCATTCACAATAGCGTAATTCAATTCTTGAACCCAATTAATTTAGAAACGAATTCAACTCCTTCAATTCCTCGCGTTGTGGAATTTGATCCTAAAATTTGTCATCCAATAGCCAATTTATCAAACTTTCTTCTCCATTTTCTTCAAATAGGATCCATAACAAAAAACAAAAGAAAAGTAACACAAGTTAAGTAAAAATTAATAATTTAACGACATGAAACCCAAGTAATATGATCCAAATAAGTGCACAAAATGCACATCATTTTCATTCTTGAAAATGCAGTTTAAGATTAATAATTTGACTTGTATGGATGTACTTCTTTATACAGGATTAATATTGAACTAACTTTTCCTTTTAATTTGGACTCTAGAAATGGTGGACATCCCACTTATTATTGTGTTTCTTTTGTCACTCACTCCATACACTCAGCAAGCCTTAAAGAAAGTTGTCAATGCAGTTTGAACAAATGTATGATCCACTTGATGAAAGTGGTACGACATTGATGATAAGTCTGGTAGATTGGAAAAGACATCATCCGAAGTTTAAATCTTGTTCGAATGTTTGATAACACGGTCAAAAGTCAAAAGTACGATTCTTATGTGCTCGAATGACCCATTGACAATGTATTTGATATGGAGTGAATTTATAATCAAGCAGTTGACTTGTTTATCAGATTATAAGTTGATAATCCTAGCTCATTTTCATTTTGGTTGAAGTTGAACTGAGAATTAGTATTTTATACGGCACTTTTGCTGCGTATGAATGCATATCCAAAAGCAAGATTTAGATAAGAGGAATTAAAGAAAGGGTTATTGAGTGGTGGGAAGACCACCAAGGTTTAGTGATGACATTGAACATTTTGAAGTCACCGCCTTGTCATTTTCAGCCTTGTATTTGTTTATAATACTGGTAGAAACTAGTTGCATAGTCTGACAGTTGAGGAATATATTCAAATAAATACGCTAATGCAGTCTAATGCAGTGGCTCATTGCTCTTTTGCCAGTTGTTTAGAACAAAATAAATTTGGGTATTGGCATAAGCTAATGCAGTTAATGCAGTGGCTGATTGCTCTTTGCCAGTTGTTTAGAACAAAATAAATGTGGGTATTGGCATAAGCTAATGCAGTGGCTGATTGCTCTTTTGCCTGTTGTTTAGAACAAAATAAATGTGGGTATTGGCATAAGACCAATCAATCTCAAGTTTGGTCAGTAAAAGTTGAACATTGTGGTGGATAATGGGACTTTTAGCAATTAAAAAAGCTGGGCTTTGCTTCAATGCAAAATATAGGGCTAGTTGGCTTGACGTAATAGCACATAATATATTATTTCAATCATGATACGTGAACATGAAGTTCGATATTCTATGTTTGACACTCATTTTTTTTATTAAGCCCCTGTTTGACATCCATTTTTTTTTATTCTATTTCTCATTTTTTTTCTTTCTTCATTTCAACCACACATTCTATCAATAAAATAATATTACACATAAATTCAAAAAATTTCCTTACTTTTAACCACATATTTTTCCATCAATCACTGTTCAAAAATCATTTTTTCTCCCAAAATGGGTGTCAAACATAGGCTATGTCATGTGACATTTTATCATTAAACAATTTAAAATACGGTCAGCTTTTCTATTTAATCATCTACTGCTACATGCAATTATGTCAAGCTTTCTGTCAAATCATTTTGACAAAGTAACTTTATCCACATTATTTATAGACAATATACATAAAAAAATGTACTACTTGTACAAATTTAGTTGACAACTTCACGTTCATCAATTTTAAAAACCATTAAAAGCTGTTTTTAAATCAATGATCTAAATTTTGATAGCACCAAGGTTGTCAATAATGATTATGAACAATTGTTGTACAAATAGCTTAATTGATACATAAAAATGTTAAAATAATATTTTTATTTTGACGAGTTATGTTTTTCTTACTTGCACTGCAAGCATCTACCGTCTCACAGAATTACAAGATCGAAAAGAAAGAATTGGATGGATGTTTGGATATTGAGGAGGAAGGAAGATCGACCATAATGAATTAGATAATGGAAGGGCATTGAGGAAGAAGGATGTTTCTAGTCTAACTGTAAAAGGAAGAGGTTAGTTGGAGTTGTGGCAATGATTAATTTAGTCTAGGAAGAGGTTAGTCGAGTGTAGAGATGACAGTGGGACGAGTTTGGGGTTGGATGATTTTTTTTTTCTTCAGTTAACTATTTTTTTTTTAATTTGTTGTTAATTATTTTTTAATCTTTACGGGGATAGTTCGGGCGGCGCAATCGAGTGTAGAGATGACAGCGGGGTGGATTCGGGGCTGGGTGATTTTTTGCTTTAGTTAATTTTTTTTTTTAATTTGTAGTTAATTTCGAGACGGGCGCCACCCTTACCTTGTGACTTGAGACTGGGCGGTGATCTCCGTCCCCCAACCCGTTGGGGCAGGTTTTTTCGCCCCATTCGGGGAGAAGTGGGGGGACGGGGGCAGTTTTTTTTTTTTTTTGTCATCACTAGTCGAGTGCGTTTGATGCACCGAGTTTGACCTGATCAATTTAGTTTAACGTGATATTTGGTGAAAATAATATGAGATCGAATTAATTCAATTTTTTAAATAGAAAGAAATCAAGAAATTAAATTCAACTCAATTCCATGAAACGGCACTGGCAGTGGTTTTAAGCTGAAGTGGGTCTTAATTAATTTTTAATTTAATCGTGTTATTAAGTGGTTTTAATTAAAAATAATTGTCTGATGAGATTAATGGCTCGTTATTTTTAAACAATAACAGTTAGTGGCCTTTGCCTCTCCACATTTCCATTATGCATTGCTCCCTCCACCGAAGAGCAATGAAATTATAAATTATGGGATCGCCCCCAGGGCAAATCTCCCAGGGGGAGGGGGAGGGGGAGGGGGGGGGGAGCGATTAGGGCTCAGCGCGGTAGTGTGCAGAGTTCGATTCCCCGCAAGTTGGAATTGATTTTGTTGCAAGCGAGAGTTATCATAAGGTTAATAGCTCAGGCATATACATAAGCTCTCCACCCTGGCTCCTGGGAGACACATCTTGCGAATTGACTTTGTTGCAAGCGGGAGTACCATAGGATTAATAGCACAGGTCTATCCATAAGCTCTCCATCCTGCCTCCTGGGAGGCACATCCTGCGATTTACCTCTTCCACGATGGTCCAGGACAGGGTCGGTAGGGGCCCTCAAGGTTGGGGTTCAACTTAAAAAATTATAAATTATGGGATCACTTTTAAATTAGGGGTATGATTTTAGAATTTAATCTTCTAAATCGTCATCTCCACAAATTTCTCATATCAAGGTTGCATATCAACCATAAATTAACTCTAATTAATTGTCATTCTATATAAAGTTATATGCATGGACGGATTTAAACTGGGGGCAGTGGATCCCTACACTAAATTTGAAATCCAAGATTTTGCAATAGATTTTTTTCTAGATTTTATACAAAATTTTCGAAAAAATTCCTTATAATTTTTAAAATTTCGTGAAATTTGCCTCCACAACTCCATTCTACTGGCACCGCCCTAGTTATACGAAACCCCACATTTCATGAGTCGAAACACACCGTAGTTGCTTCACATTTTCTTAAATTAAACAACTAATTTACAAAAAAATATGATGAGACCATTTTTATTCTTATAAAATTTAATTATGTAATAACTACATACATTTTTCTTCTATAGTTATTCGTAATCCAATAAATATGATGTTTCTATCATTCTATGTGTCGTCTTGTTTATAATAATTTCAACAATTCCAAGAAAAATAATCTATCAATTCTCTTAGCTATCTTAAATAATTAATCAAGGGTTAGTTAAGTTCTTAAGAAAACATAATCCCTTGAGATAAGCCACAAGTCAATCACAAATTGTTTGACAATTTGAACATGTGGTTAGATTATTATTTTACGTAAAATAATAGGATAATTCTTGGTGTACATAAAAATTAGTACATATGGGTGTCTATACTCTCACATGAGGTGGGACCCACTTTTGATTAACCAATATGACCCCACCGTGGGGGGGCCCACCCCGTCCCTTAATCAAAGTTCCTACGAAGTTGAGCAAATTAAAGAAATCATATATATCAAAGCTGGCTTATAAGTTCAACCTTTAGCTGTATGGAGGCTGGGATTTTATTAATTTAGTACTCAATCGACAAAGGACAAGGTTTTTGATATGTATAAGGTATGTTTTACTTGTAAATTTTAATGTCACATTGCTTATCATCAACTATTCATATAATAAGCAAAGGAAATAATTTTTTCTTTATTCAAACTTAATTAATAGCAGCCTTCAAAAACCATTTGTTTTAGCCATCCAAATCAACCACGATACGATTTGAGCAATTTAAATTTGAGAAATTAAATCAATTCGGCTTAAAAACCATGTTTTATGTTCGTATGATTATAAACTAATATCACTTATGTCATCAATTCATAAGTTCATCAATCCACAATGTACATTTACTCTTATGATGTGTCTAAAATATATTATTTTAACAGTCATGTTACGTGTACAGAATGATAATACTAGAGTTTCCACAAAATAAATTTGGCAGTTTTCTATTGAACAATGTAAAAATAATAAAAAATGACCAACCAGATGCTCCTCATCTGGCTATAACAACATTTGATGAAATTCTGACAGCACTGCTTCTGTACAAACAGATAAATTCTTATTTTATTCAAATTTCTACCCACACTAACTACAACCATATTTCAAACTATGCCACATTTCTTATCAAGCTATTATCATACACTAATAGAATCGGATTTAAATGATTAAAAAATTGAACATGCCTTACTTTTCTTCATAATCAATGATAGGATCCACGGCGACCATTTATCATTACGTGGTCATTCAAATTTTAAAATAAATAACAAAAGAATTAAATTGAGAGACGGACAAGTTTTGTAGAGTGTAATTTTTTAGATGATCAAAGAAAGGAAGTCAAACTTCGAGGATAACACATCAAGATAATCTACACGTTTATTAGTACTTGAAAAGATAATTGTCTCTTGATGAGATTAATGGCTTGTTATTTTTGAACAATAACAGTTAGTGGCCTGTGCCTCTCCACATTTCCATTATGCATTGCTCCCTCCACCGAAGAGCAATTAAATTATAAATTATGGGATAACTCTTTAATTAGGGGTATGATTTTAGAATTTAATCTTCAAAATCGTCATCTCCACAAATTTCTAATATCAAGGTTGCATATCAACCATAAATTAACTCTAATTAATTATCATTCGATATAAAGTTATTTGCATGAACGGATTTACAGTGGGGGCAACGGATCCCCACACTAAGTTTGAAATCCAAGATTTTACAATAGATTTTTCTAGATTTTATACAAGATTTTCAAAAAAATTCCTTATAATTTTTAAAATGTCGTGAAAATATGATGAGATCATTTTTATTATTATAAAATTTAATTATGTAATAACTACGTACATTTTTCTTCTATAATTATTTGTAGTCCAATAAATATGATGTTTCTATGTGTCGTCTTTGTATATATTAATTTCAACAATTCCAAGAAAAATAATCTATCAATTCTCTTAGCTATCTTAAATAATTAATCAAGGGTTAGTTAAGTTCTTAAGAAAACATAATCCCTAGAGATAAGCCACAAATCAATTACAATTCGTTTGACAAATTGAAAATGTGGTTAGATTATTATTTTGCATAAAATAATAGAATAATTCTTGGTAAGTGGGTCCCAACCCATGTGAGGGTGTAGACACCCCTATGTACCAATTTCTACGTACATGTAGCGTATTTCAAAATAATATTCAAATTGATTAACCAATATGGCCCCCATCGTGCCCCCCGGGGCACATCCAGTTGGCAAAGGAAAGGCATTGCTGGGCTTGCAACCTCAGCATGGGGAGTTCGATTCCTGGTTGGAGCAGCTGAGTGATGTAATAATCAATATTGATTGGAGCAGTTTGGTGATGTAATAACCATGGAGGAAGGCTCACTTGGGGTCAGGAATATAAGGGGTGCTCGAACCCTGGTCAACTTGGGCATAACCCGCGGTTTACCTTCATCAGTTTCTGAGGGGCCGGGGGCTGGTGGTCCAGGAAATTAGTTTAGCTAAGCTGGGATACCTGTGTACCAAAAAATAAAAAAAATAAAAAAATGGCCCCACCGTGGGGCCCGCACCCCATCCCTTAATCAAAGTTCCTACGAGGGTGAGCAAATTAAAGATCCATCAAAGCTGGCTTATAAGTTCAACCTTTAGCTGGAGGCTGGGATTTTATTAATTTAGTACTCAACCAACAAAGGACAAGGTTTTTGATATGTATAAGGTAAGCTTTACTTGTAATTAATGTGACATTGCTTATCATCAACTATTCATATAATAACCAAAGGAAATCATTTTTTTTCTTCATTCAAACTTAATTAATAGCAGCCTTCAAAAACCATTTGTTTTAGCCATACAAATCAATCAAGATACGATTTGAGCAATTTAAATTTGAGAAATTAAATCAATTCGGCTTAAAATCCATATTTTATGTTCGTATGATTATAAACTAATATCACTTATGTCATCAATTCATAAGTTCATCAATCCACAATGTACATTTACTCTTATGATGTGACTAAAACATATTATTTTAACAGCCATGCTGTGTGTACAGAAAAAATGATACCAGAATTTTCACAAAATACATTTTTGCAATTTTCTATTGAACAATGCAAAAATAATAAAAAATGACCTACTAGATGCTGCTCATCTGGCTATAACAACATCCGATGAAATTCTGACAGCACTACTTCTGTACAAACAGATAAATTCCTTTTTTATTCAAATTTCTACCCACACTACAACCTACTACTACTATCATTATTTTCTACATATATAGTTTTAATCTGCGTATGCCACATTTCTTATCAAGCTATTATCATACACTAATAGAATCGGATTTAAATGATTAAAAAATTGAACACGACTTACTTTTCTTCATAATCAATGATAGGCTCCACGGCGACTATTTATCATTACGTGGTTATTCAAATTTTAAAATAAATAACACAAGAATTAAATTGAGAGACGGAAAAGTTTTGTAGTGTATATTTTTTTAAATGATCAAAGAAAGGAAGTCAAACTTCAAGGATAACACATCAAGATAATCTACACGTTTATTAGTACTCGAAAAGAGATAAGTCTAACTACTAATAAAGAACCGTGTCTTTCTTTTTAATTTACCATATAAAGTGGTATATTCAATATTGAAAATCCGAATGCTTCATTTTCGTAGAGATTTGTTCAAAAAATATCGAAACTACTACATCTAACGTGATAAGAAAGATAAATGAAGTGGATGTATGTGTTGAATTTTTAATAATTTGAATTGACGATCCTATCATGTGTGCATATAAAGTCGTCCTAACAAAACTTCTCTCATATTGTTGTCTATATTAATTACTCACATATATGTATTTAGTACAATAAATTGAATATAACTCCACAATATTTCACACAATATATATATATATATAATTTATTATTTTTTTTCCTAATTCTATTTAGTTCAACATGTCAAACAAACTCTTAAAACATATTCGACACGCTATACTAAATTGTAAAATGAACACGAAATTTTATTTTGCTTTGAAAAAAATTAAATAATGTTAAACTACTAGGTAAACTCTGTGTAGTTGTGGAACAACTTCAAGAGCGTACTAGATTTCTAAATCTACGAAAAAAAAGTGTTATGTTTATTGGTACTAAACCTCGAACTTTTTTCATAATCCGGCTTTCGACCTGTTTAAAAATTTAAGTCATGCTCGATTTTACCGGTTCACGGTTCACCCAATATAAACCACTTATGTGAAAAATACAAAAAGCTTGGTATATCAAAATCAACATTGATATGTAGATATTAAAAAAATAAAAATAAAAAATGAATGCCTCTATTTTATATTATTTCAACGCAGCTTCCTTTTTCATTCGTGTGTATATATATAGCCATGACTGACATTTCCATTCTCAACCTTAGTTTTCATTCTCGTGAGCAGGCGAACCTTATTACAACTTGTAAATCAGTACTCGTGATCGCATTTTCCAAAATTTTCGGCCAACAATATCTTTCATTTCTTATAAATTCTTTTCCAGATTTTGTCCCTGAATCCCCCAAGACTACATACATATGTGTGTCTGTGTGTGTAAATTTCAATCCGTTCAAATCAATTTTTTTTTTCCTGAAGAACCATTAAAACATACTTAAAACGTTTAAAATGTCATTGAAGAAATCGACGACGTTCAAGATTGGTGATACGGCGGCGAATGGGAATCATGTTGGTAGAGAGGATAGCTCGAATGGAGAAGATGAATATGAGGTGCAGGATTTGAGAGACAGAATGAAATCATCGAGGGGAAGCCGATTCACTTTGATTGAGAACGAGTTAGGGCTCGAGCTTACTCGCCGGAGGTTTAGCAGACAGACCGTCGTTAATGGCCTCAAAGACCTTTCACGAGGATTAGTCATTCATCCTGATAACAGGTTCGTAACTACATACAGATTGGTCTCCACATTTTGTTATCCATATATTAAAGTTTGTATGTATTTCTGTATCTATAGCTTCCTTCATGTTCCAGTTCTTCATTTGGAGATCGAGAGAGAGAGAGGAGCGCTTCTTAGTTGAGGGGAGATAGAGAGAGAGAGAAAAGGGGGCGTCATTTCCCGCCAACGATCATGGTGCCACGTGGCTTTTTAAGAGTGGTAGGAGTATCGTCTGGGTTTATGGTTTGATATGAATTAAACCATATGTACGGCTCACAGAAGATGTATCAACTGTCACGTCACGTGTGTGGGACCCATTGAAAAAAAAAAGGATAAAAAAACCCTTCATTTTTGTGAGTTTATGTGAATCAACCACCCTCTTTAGTGAACCATTATTCTGTAAGTGTAGCATCGTTTGGTTTGAACTAAGTTATAGCTGATTTGACTTTGTGTCTATCCTTCTTAATCGGTGGCTAAAAATCGATACCTTTTTTTCTTCTTTAAATGGGTAACTAAAAGTGTTAATTTCCGACTTTGAATGTGCTTGCTATAAAAATGGCGGTTGCGTATTAGGCTAAATATTATTTTATTGAAGAATGTGTGGTTGAAAATGAGTAAAAGAATAAGAATAAGAATAAAAAAAAAATATGGCCCAAACAGAGACTTAATGATGAAATTTCTAGAGCTCAATTATTAGCGGTGCAAAGAAAATAGAAAGAAATGGTTCCTCCGCCCACTTGTGTAGAAATGCGTCAGTTGCACTACGGACAAATTTATCCATTTGGTTTGTGATAAGGAACAAGCGATGAGATGTACAGTTAGCTCTCTTGTTTGGTTTGACAAAGTTAAATTATAGAGAAGTGTTACTTTCAAAGAAACGAACTAAATTATAACAAAGTGTGACGGCCATGGGACTGCAATGTGGAATATGTTAATATAATTGCATATCTAGGTTGATGGCCATCTTACTTGACCTAAAATATGACTGAATAAGATTGAAAGCAAGGGTATATGACAGAAATTAATATTTATATAGTTTAATGTTCGGTGAAATTTTGCAAACGTACGAAATCATTTACCAGTAATAATATTACGAGTAAAAGTTTCGACCACGAGAAATAATTTTTAAATTGAACGTATTAATCCATTAACAAATTCGAATATGAATGTAACACAAAAGAGATTGGTTTGTTTTATGTCTAAATTATTTCACTATCTGTCTAAAGTTGTTTTGAATTAAATATGATGTGAATGTGTTGGATTTTCGAATTCATCTATTATTATCATATTTTAATTCTTCACCTATGTAATCTAGTGCGATTTGTGAAATCTTGAGAATCGATGATCCAATTTTATTTAATTAATTTTTTTCGAGGTAAGCATGATCCGATTATATTCCTATTCCGAACTCATAGGCAAACTAATGCATTAAATCGCACTATTATTTATATGATTGCATACATCATATAATTAATTGTTATCCCTAACATCTATTTGCCGTATATCGAAATTACAAAGTTCTAAACTTATAATGAACCTCCTAAAAACATAATAAACAATTAATTATCTAAATGGTGCGAAGACATTTAAATAATTTAACAAAACATACAAAATCAATCAAGAACACAAATTAACTAACTACTCGGTCTTTGAATTAAAAATAATCAAATAAAATGTTTTATCTTCATCCCAACACAAGAAAGATTTAGCAGAGCATGCTTCTAATGAAATTAAAACAAAAGAATTGAAAAATCATAGCTCGGAATATATATATAAATACAAGAAATATGTGGAGTCAATTTCTTGTTCTTGATATTCAATCTTGAACCTTGATTTTTCAAGTTCTTGATGTTATTTGTCTTGAATTTCTTGCTAGGTTCGTCTTTCCTTTTTAATTGTAATGAATTGGCCTACCTTAATTCTAAAATTTGTGAGTTATAATAGTTGCCCACGTTCTTCATATAATACAAGGCCAAAATTAGGTCAAAATCTCGTCCTAAATTAATTTCCTAAATGTTTGTATTAGAAAAGGAAACCGACTCCCATCGGCCAGAAAAAACAATGCCATCGCATGAGCCTAGGGCTTGTGGTGGCATCACTTAACTCAATTGCTCTGGAGTCTTGAGTGGTTGAAATTCATGGCACCCTTTATATGGTGCAATTGCCCCATAGTATGGGAAAAGTGCAGTTTGGTCCCTGATTTTGATCGGTCGTGTCCTTAGTCCTTTCTTTGTGCTATTCTCATTTGCCAATCATTGTCTTCTAATTTCATTCAATTGACTTTATATTATCTTCAATCATTATTTCTTGATCCGAATCACCTTTGAATATTTGTAATGTCTCCAAACATTGAAAATCTCAGTTTTCACTAATTTTGATTTATTTATTCCCATTTTACTTTCAATGATTGAGTTTTACTTGACAATCAATATATATAAGAGATTAAACTATAATTTGTCAAAATTACTCCCAAATCTTCCTATTTAATAGCCTAGATAATTGCATCAACTTAACTTAGCAAATATGTTATGACACTATTATGATAGTACAAATTATTTATCAGGGTAGCTAGTAATGGATTAATATATTGTTCAACGTGAAGAATTTCTATTGCATTTGGAGATTGTATGATTTAAATTAGTATGCTGATTGTTGAAGGCCTAATGCAGATGGTATCGAGCATGGGAGAAATTCATACTGATATGGGCAATTTACTCATCTTTCTTCACGCCAATGGAGTTTGGATTTTTCCGGGGACTGCCCAGGAAACTTTTCTTCTTGGATATTGCTGGTCAAATAACCTTTCTTGTCGACATTATCCTGCAATTTTTTGTTGCCTACAGAGATAGTCATTCCTACAAAATGGTTTATAAGCGTACCCCAATAGCCGTCCGGTCAGTTCTACTTTCTCCATACTCTATGCTTTCATTTTCCCCATTTCATTTTGCCCCTGTTTTCCTAGTAGAACTTTCAGTTATGTTTTACTCACTGCAGGTATCTCAAATCCCATTTTATCATTGATCTCCTAGGTTGTCTGCCTTGGGATGTTATTTACAAGGTTTGATACTTCTCTGGTTCTTAATATGCAGCAAGTTTTATTTTCTTCAGGTTGCTGGTTTATGGTCGTAGCCTTGGTTCTTTCATTAATGGAAATGTTATGAAGATGATGTACTAGGTTGACTTGGTTCATTCAAATGAATCTTTTCTCGCCAGTTTATTCTGTTCACTGTTGCATAGACTAAAACGTCAATGAAATCAAATATTTTGCAACCACTTCATGTATTCATTTGAGACTCAAAAGACAATTAAGATAAGATGCAATAAATTTTGAAAATGTCTTCATATCACGATGTCTACGTATTAATGCATGTCTAGTTCAGTTAGTGTATAACTATATAATGCAATTTGTTAACCAGTATGTTGGAGGAATAGAAGAGGTGAGGTACCTTCTACTGATTAGGTTGAGTCGGGTTCGAAAAGTTATAGCTTTCTTCCAGAGGATGGAGAAGGATATCAGGATCAATTATCTCTTTACGAGGATAGTAAAACTTATTGCTGTAGAATTATATTGCACGCACACAGCAGCTTGCATCTTCTACTATCTAGCAACCACTCTGCCTGAGGAGAAGGAAGGATACACATGGATTGGGAGTTTGAAACTGGGTGACTATAGTTATTCACACTTCAGAGAGCTTGATATATGGAAGCGATACACAACTTCCTTGTATTTTGCCATTGTTACCATGGCGACAGTAGGTGAGACCTAACACTTCCCTGTGCACAGCACAAAACTTTGCTGCATTTTGCCTGTCATGTGGAAGCTGTTGTTATATTCATTTGTACAAACAAAATTATTATACTTCTTTTACTTAATGTTATTTCGTTGTTCAAGCAAATTAATCTTTGATTTTCATCTTATGATATGCAATTTTTTTAAGGCATCTGAGCCTTCATTTACATGTAGTTAATATGATGCTGTAAATATGGAAGGAGCTTATAGCCATCCAAACACCATGACCTGATAAGCACCCGGATCACTGGAGCTTGCTTACAGATGACCAACTGAAATATTAAGCCTCAAACTAAGACAATTAAGTCAAATTACAGCAATCAAGTTGAAAGTTCAGCCTTTATCATTTTTTTTCTCAATTTATACTGAATTTGAATGATTTCAGTTGCAAATCGCTTGCAAAGAATTAGGTATTTTAAGAGCTGTAACACTGATGACTGCATGAGAGTCTATACAATGTTGGAATTGAAAGAGGTATATGGGTGACTGATAATAATGTTACATATTTGTAACATGTTAGTGGAGGCAGTCAATGGTTAAATATGATAGAAATAAGAGTTCTTTTATGTGAGGGGCGATATTAGCTTGAGTTGTGCTTTATATGATTGACTGACTGATGGATTTTATCCAAGCATTGTTTTTTCCTGAAACCCCTGTTGTAAACCACTGTTTTTAATCTCTTTAAGAGTCTACGGGTATCTGGTTGCAAAATCTGATGTCATTTGTTTTGAGGCCCTCACTGAAGATAACCATCCTCCTTTTAACAGCATCCTAATTAAGTTGATTGAGAATAATATATTGTGTGATATTCTGACTTAGTAAATGGGAGTAATGCCATTTAAACTACATGAAGCGACTCTGTAATATTTATTGAAATTTGATGTTTAGTTTATGAAGGTTGGAGTATTTCCCGCGTAAATGAATAATGCCCAGTTCTTGTCCTTTCTCCTTGCTGATATTATTACTTTTTCGCTAACTGGCTCAATAAGCTCATATATTTATATCAAAATCTTCTTTACCAGGTGTTCTATTATGCTAACCCAGTATCTCTTTCTGATATAGGGTATGGAGATATACATGCGGTCAATCTGAGAGAAATGATATTCATTATGATTTATGTCTCTTTTGACATGATTCTTGGGGCATACTTGATTGGTAACATGACAGCATTGATTGTCAAAGGATCAAAGACAGAAAGATATAGGGATAAAATGACAGATCTTATCAAATATATGAACAGAAATAAACTTGGAAGGGACATCCGTAATCAAATAAAAGGCCACTTGAGACTACAATATGAAAGCAGCTACACAGATGCTTCGGTTCTCCAAGATATCCCTGTCTCAATTCGTGCCAAGGTAACTAAATAAAAACCACAACTACATCATTTACAACCAACTAACGTAACACACGTAAGATCACAATTGTATAACAATAGTGCAGCATTTATAAGAGCTTTAGTAAGCAGTTGCAGAAATTATCTACCATTTGATTATCTTTTCGACATCTAAAAGGATCTTAACATAAGGGAATTCAATAATCTCTAGGATCTTTTTCGCGTCCGAGTGACCTGAACATGAACTAGTCATCTCGATTGTTCTTTAAAATCCACTTTATAAGATTGATATCAACCCTTTACTCCTCGTGGAGGATCTCAATATTTATTTATCTTATTCATATATCTCGAAACCTTTATTTCATTCCTTTTCCTGATGAGTGCAACACAAATTATTGATACCCCAAGTTTCGTCTCGTTAATTTAAGCTGTCTCCTTAGAATTAGTTAGAGCCCAGCGAACTATTATATGCACGTTCATATATTGGTCAATATGATTATGCCTAATGCTGTATTTATATAATACATTTCAGATTAGTTATATAGTTTATGTGTTAGCATATTTTAGCATATAATAAATTAACAATATTCTACAGATAGGGCTGTTGTAAATTAAATTAATAAAACACTAGCTTTCATTTGTTATGGCATTCTGCCTGATAACATCTCGGTCGTGGAAGAGCCTAGAGGCAAAATTTATATCTTCTGCACACAGTCCATACGCTGAGAAGTTGTGACCAAGACCAAGACCAAGACCAAAGGTTGAAACAAATTGCGCCAATTGTTAGAATGGGACATATATCTTGGTTTCCTTTATTTTTTATGAAGAGTTGTTATCTTATTTCCTTTGATGGACTCTTTAGCCTAACATAATTTCGGTCTGGAATTAACTCTTCCATTGAAAATCATTTATTTCTTGCAGATATCTCAGTCTTTATACAAGTCTTATGTTGAAAATGTTCCTCTATTCAAGGGATGCTGCTCGGAATTCATCAATCAAATTGTTAGTTATTTTATTGTTATTTTACTCTGTCGTTTGATATGTTCTTAAGTCTGAATGAAATTTTTCCCTATGATTTTCCATTACTTAAAATATTTAAGATATTTAATAAATGAATATGTTTGTGATAACATCTTAGGGTTCTACAAAGTTCATGGCATAATTTTCATATTAACGTCTAACCTTTATCAACGACTAATTTTGACTTAAATAATTTTTTGTCTTCATGCTAGCTTAACCTCATTCCCAAGGCTGATTCTTTTTCCTACTTTTGTATTGGTTGCAGGTAACTAGGGTGCATGAGGAATTTTTTTACCCAGGAGAAGTTATAATAGAACAGGGAAATGTTGTGGATCAACTCTATTTCGTCTGTCACGGTGTTCTGGTACGAAACTCTGCCTTGTAAAAACAAATTAGATTTTTATGCACGTAATTCTTGTATATTTCTGTGTCTTATTTCTATCCTTGATGTTATATCATGCATCTTGTAGTATCCATTTTGCTCACCAGGACTCTTTTTAACTCTTATGAAATATCATCTGTTTTCATTAAATTGAAAAATAAAGTATCTCATCGTTCAAAATCATCATCAGCTCCTATATTTTCAAAGTAGGCCATTGATCATGGTCTTGAGAAAAATAACTTTCTACTATAAATAGACGATTATTAAATGAAGACGATTCAGTCTCCATTATGAATATAAAGATTTTTCAAAAAAGTACTCGATTCATTTCTGCTGTCTCTATGCAGGAGGAGGTTGGCACTGGGTCAGATGGATCAGAAGTGACAGTAACACTTCTGGAGCCCAATAGCCTATTTGGAGAACTTTCCATTGTTTGCAACATTCCTCAGCCATATACAGTCCGTGTTTGTGAATTGTGTAGGCTTCTGCGAATTGATAGACAGTCTTTCTCCAATATACTTGACATATATTTTCATGATGGGCGAATCATCTTGACTAACTTATTGGAGGTAATTTGATTTGATTTGTTGATAAGTGCCCTCTCCCCCTAGCCGCTCAGATAATTTTCATTTTCATGTCAGTGATATAAAGTCTTGTTCTTGTTATAGCTTAAACTGAAATTACTTCTTAACACATTTGAGTAGTTTTCATTCATTTCTTCTATAAAATTTTGAATGAAAAATCTTTTTTGCTAATCTAAATTTGATTTGTGATAGGGAAAAGAATCTAATCTTCGGGTGAAGCAACTAGAGTCAGATATCACACTACATATTGGAAAAAAAGAGGCTGAGCTTGCTTTGAGGGTGAATAGTGCAGCTTATCATGGCGATTTGTATCAATTGAAAGGTCTGATTCGGGCTGGTGCTGATCCCAACAAGAAAGATTATGATGGAAGATCACCCTTGGTATGAATTAAGCTAATCAAATTTGTATTCTGCAGTCGAACTTTGCTGGCCAACTATGTAAAATCTTTCAACCATGACCCTGGCTTTTTAGACTTCAATGCCTTTTGTGGATAACCCACACGAAATTTCTTAGGGTTTTAGTTTATTATTTTGATGGCAGCTTAAACTCACTAATTTCTTTTCTGCATTTCATTATTCTGATGTTTACAGTATCTTTAAGAAAATATATAAGTTGATTACAAAGTCATTTCACACCTAGGTGGTCACTTACTAAGCACAGTCTAGCATTGAGAAGGGGATTTCAAGTCTCCATCTTTAACTACTAAGAGTTATTGAACTTGGCATTGTGTCCATGTTGCATGCAAATATTGTTAATGAACAGCTTTTTTCCTGCATCCAAAAGGATATGCATCATCTCTGCCCGTTCAATTTTTATCATTTATTTACAAATTTTGTTGAACAATTTATTATTTAGCTAAGTTTTTACATAAAGTGGTTGAAAGAAGATATTTAGAAAAAGTTAACATCTGAGGGCCTATTTTCTTACTTATTTTTGCAGTCATAGAGATCTATGTAAATTCCAATGTCCCCCACTACACTGGAATTAAGCACTTGTTTGGAAGGTGTTTAAATTATGACACTTTTAGTCAAACCTATTTTTTATCCACACATTTTATAGGACTCATAAGCACTAACCACTTATCCACCACTCATTTCAATCTATTTATAATTTAATCTGATTATAATCTATTTTCAAACTAGACCTCTGATACATTACAACTCTGTTATTTCATGACACAACACGAATTTGTTATAAAATAATGCACTTGTATCTTCAAAAAGATTACAGAATGAAAGCAAAAAAGAGATTACTGGATCCCTAAACATGCGTTGTCTTTCAACAGCATCTTGCTGCATCACGAGGTTTCGAAGACGTTACTCTTTTTCTGATACAAGAAGGTGTAGATGTCAATGCTGCAGGTTATTTTTTTTTTTTTAATTGGTTAATTGTCATTCACATGTGAGTTATAGAATTCTTTTAGTAACATTAAGGAATAATGCAGCTGTTCTGTGAACAGATAATTTTGGGAATACGCCCTTACTTGAAGCCATCAAGAGTGGACATGACAGAGTTGCTTCTTTGCTTTCTGGAGAGGGGGCCTTGTTGAAGATTGATAATTCTGGTAGTTTCTTATGCACCTTGGTTGCGAGAGGAGATTCTGATTTTCTTAGAAGAGTTTTATCCTATGGAATTGATCCAAACTCCAAAGACTATGACCACCGAACCCCACTTCACATAGCTGCCTCTCATGGATTATATTTGATGGCAAAATTGCTTTTGGAAGAGGGGGCAAGTGTTTTCTCAAAGGACGGGTAAATGCATTTCTTTTGTTCTAAATTCATTCGTTTTTTTTTTCCTAGCATTCAAAATGCACTCTTGTTTGCCTTAATTCCCAATTTTTGAACTNTTTTTTCCTAGCATTCAAAATGCACTCTTGTTTGCCTTAATTCCCAATTTTTGAACTGTCCCGCAGAAAAAGAAAAATCAATATCCTTTCCTTGTCAGTCAGAAAAGTTTACTGTTGTTCAACAATATGTGATTTTAATTCTACTTTAAGCCATTTTGCATTAGTACGAAACTATATGGCTCTTGGAATAAATCCTTTTACTGAACAGATTCGGCATCCAAAGCTTACACAAGATACAAATTTGTGACTCATGGAATACATTTTTGTGGAATTTGAGTTTTTTACTGGTGCTTTTATGTTGTAATGTTTAGTCCTTTCTTTATATTTCCATGTGTATTTACAACTATAGATCTCATACTATCGTGCATTGGTTTAAAAAATCAGATTGTCTCAAGAGACTTCCAAAATGCCTGGATAACGACCTAATTGTTTTGATCCAGTAATTCTTGATTTATATTTGCTTCTCTAGGGAAAGCAAATTTCAACGTTAGTTTCTGATGGAAAACAGAAAATAATATACAACATAAAGTTTGACAATACCTGCTCATTTTTGTATTTATTTCTGTAAATATATATATATATATA
>CAIGRO010243273.1:0-18442 GCA_903798355.1 Fraxinus baroniana
ATTTACCTGCTGAAGACAATTTAAAATATGATCCAACAATGCTACAACATGCATTTCTATAGACTGAACCTAAATAAAAAGTTGGAAACCCTTTCAGAAAAAAAAAGAAAGAAAAAGGAAAATGGCGGAGAGTGAAAATGAAAAGAAGAGTCTTTATTCAAATTCCAATCAAGCAAAATCTCCAAGTTTTTCCTTAAACGTTCACTCCAAATTTTCAGTCTTAGAAAGGAGATTCAAAGAAACTTATAGTGGGAATTTTAACTAGCAAGAATGTCGTCATATGATTTTTTTAAAAACATGCCTCCTTATTTTCCTATCATTTCACTGAATTATGAATAATACTTAAATTCTTTTAAGGACTACAAGAATCCAATCTATGGCAGCCAAAAGCACTGAAAAATAACTGAAACATTATGAGCTTAAGTGCCTAACAATATATAGTAAAGTTATTTAGCAACACTGGTGCTAAGCACCAGTCTAGGTGACATTTAAGTGTCTAATTAATATCTTATTGTAGAAACATGAGTTCTATTTAAGATGACTTATCACTTGAATGTCACAAAAGAATGGTGTTATAGCACTAGTAACACTACATAGCATTATTCAAAAATATAATGTTGAATAGAGAGCACAAAAACGTGATTGGAATAATGCACAATTTTCCATCTTCACATATTAAAAAGTGCTAAACATGCATCATTCTCAATTCATTTCAAATGGTTAAGACCATCTTTGAGAGAAATTTTTGGATTCATTTTTAGAAATTTCATGACCGTTGCATAGTGGTTTATCACCTATTTTCCACAATGTCTGACGCATGACACTACATACTTGAAAATTGTAAGATTCTCTCTCAGGCATTTCCGTTTTTACCCCCACCGAAATTATGGAGAGAGAAACTTACCAATTTCTAGGGTACAGATTTGTTTGTTAGACATTGTTGGAAATGGGCGGAAGACTACTATGCAATGGTAATAAAATGTCTAAAAATGAAAAACAAATTTCTCTCAAACAGGCGCTAAGTACATGCCATGTTCCACTCTTTCATCATTGTCTTCTCTAATTCTAGTGCATATTCATGGGGGTTAATACTCAACAGGCTATAAGTTGGAGATTCCTTTAAAATGTTATCTTGGTCTACCCGAGGGAAATAAATTTCAACAATTCTATTGGCTAAGGAAAGACTCGATGTTCAGCAGTCCTACATCTTCTCAGGAACATAGCTAATTCCTTTGCTACATGATATATTTTAGTAGTTCAACCAGTACTTGCATTAGCTGCCCACCAACAGTGTGCTAGCCTTCATAAGAAGCAAATTTTACAAGGCTATCATCTCTGTCATCTGCTATCCACAATGGGTAAGCAAGATTAGTTATTTAAATAAATCTTTTCCTTACCCAATAAACATTGCTTGCTAATTTTATATATATTATGTGTGCAAGGTCAAAGCTTCTGATTAAAATTTGATATTCCAATTACATCTGGAATCTGATTAAATATATTACTCAAACTTGAAACATCTGAAGCATTACAAATTAAAGCATTATGTTTATCCACAGTATTTGCACTATGAATAACTCTTAGAGCATGTGCATAAAATGATAGACTGCAGAGGTTCCTTTTGAACATGGCTCGACAAGAATGTATTTCTCTTATAATAAAATATATTAAAGCAAACAAAGGAGGATTAGATTGAAAATAAACATAACAGAAACTTAACAAATGTAGAGATGAGAAAATATTATCAGCACTATGAAACGTACTATGTAAGAAGAAAGAGTTCTATATGTTCTCACCGGCCCACCATTGAGCCTATGCATCGAAAAGCAACGTTCAGTGTGAACAATGGACAATATAATCAGGAATTAAGAGAAAATGAATCTTGTGAACAGACTATGTACCTAAACAGATCAATAATGTGTTAGTGAAACTGTAATATATATTTTTTTGATAACCGTGAATGTCTGGCCAGCTTGCGCGCACCTCTACTAATCACACGGGTCCTGAAGTTTGCGGCCGGGTACTCACTTCAGTGGCCTTGAGAGACTCAAACTTGTGACCATTGGGGAGCAAATTCAAGGTCTGACCAATTGAGCAACTCCTCAAAGTTATTAGTGAAACTGTAATATTAAATGCATTTGTATGATGACCATAATATTACAGAATATTACACTCTTATGATAATTGGCAAAAGCACGATTAGCATAAGAAAACTGAGTATTTCCTCCTAACACATTTAACAAAGTAATTCCTTCTAAAATGTGTTGAAAACCGGATGAATGTTTACTAGAAAGCAGCTTATAAGAAGCAACATATCATCTTCACATCTTGATTAATCAATCTTTGCTCAAGCATCTTTACTTAACTTCCAAATTCCAGCAGACACGGTTGAACAAGTTTAGGGAGACATCCGTAACTACCTTTAGAACTTAGAGGTCTTAAGTAAAATAGACAAACAGGTTTTCTTGACAACCATGTAACTTTTACAGTTAGGTGATCTTGAGCTGCATCCAAGCACGAAGTCATAGTTTCAGGGCTAGACCGGCTACTCCAAGAGCACTCATCCACAATTCAATTGTATTGATGAGCTGGTCATCAAGTCA
The DNA here is from genome assembly GCA_903798355.1 of Fraxinus baroniana. NCBI lineage: Eukaryota > Viridiplantae > Streptophyta > Magnoliopsida > Lamiales > Oleaceae > Fraxinus > Fraxinus baroniana. The sequence goes on from CAIGRO010243273.1 coordinate 2,604, forward strand.
ATTTGTGTATATAAATAATGTAGTGCACATTAAGATGTACATGCTTAATGTTCAAGTACCAAAGAGACAACCTACATCTCAACAGTACAAAATTAAACAAGATCTAACACTTCTACACTGATAACAATGTAAAGGACAAAATTTAAAATGAATTTGACCAGATCCAAAGAGCCGAATAAGCATCCCAGCTCAAAAACAGGATTCACAAAATTCAATTTAAAAATTGAACATATAAAAGAGTCAAAATGCTATGAGCAGAGGCAGAAATTAAAACCTAAAATTTCTCGCCACACGATGCTGAAGAAACATAAGAGCAACTCATCAGTCATCGTTGGGTAAATAGTAATCAACACAACACAGGTTAAAGGTTTGTGCGGGTGGTTTTGGATTAGATTGAACCTGTAAAATAGAAATAATTGCACAACCTGTTGAGATTTGGATATATAAATATATTCAGAAGAATCGAAAAAGATAAATCAATTTTCTAGCAATTGCACGGATAGAGAGAGGCTACTTTAGAATTTGACAGTGGAAAAAAGTATTGAATGAATGAATCACAACAGAACAGAGTTGGAATATGTTCAGACTTTCCGTCTTGAGAGAAAGTCGGGTACCCCTACCCCACACACTCACCGACCCACTACTTCCCTACCATTCTCTCTCAATAGGTATCAATGGCTAATTAATGAGAACGTATTTATGAAAGAATTGACGAATATTTGCTATTTTTTTTTTTTTCCTGTTCCAGAAAGGCTGAATGGAGGAGGTTGTTCATTCATTTTTTGTCCGGAGATTCTCGTGGAATAAAGTTAACGGGGGTGTTTGACGTACGTTATTTTGGAAAAATATATTATGAAATAGTAGATTAATGGAAATTGTGTAGTTGGAAAAGAAGGAAAAATTATTAATATGATGGAAAATATTATTTTATTGAAAAATGTGTAATTGAAAATAATAGAAAAATGAAAATAAAAATTTTAATGTGTACCAAACATGAACTAATTATGTTGACTCCAAAAAATGGTCCAACAGAAAAGAAGGATTTCAAGCGTTTCTTGATTCGCAATGTGATTATTGCTATGATAAAAAGTGAGTCGGCTTTGAGGAGCCGCTTAAGTAGAGAGGGTGCCCAAATTTTCTTTGAGTGCATAAACTTGCATTACCTTCAAATGGTGCTAAATGTGTGTTTTTATAGTAGAATACAATGATTAGAGGTTGTTAGATGACAAAACACGTGGCCCCATCTGCCTAGTTAATACATCGCGTCATAACGATCAATCAATCATGCCATAAATATCAAGATCTTCTAATATTGCCTTCTGACTTGCGATGTGACAATGTAGTCTAGTAGGGGTGGCGCCAACAGCGTATTGTTCCATCAATCTTTTCGTGGAGTAGCACGGGTTCGGATGGGTGCTATTCTTGCGCTAGGTTTCTAGAAATGGGGTCGGACCCACAGGCCTTTGCTGAGCGTGACATCAGATCGACCTAATTTGTGTGTGGGTCCGCTCTCTTGCCACATGACGCTTATTTTGTGATTGTTTATATGATTAACAAATTATATAAAATTATTTGTTTATCGATGATTCAAGTCTAATTTAATTACAACTCAATATTTCCCATTATTAATTGCCATGTAGAATGAAATATTTATTTTACGGATTAAGCCCTGTTTGGGTATTAAAATTAGATTTTAAGTAGATTTTAATAATTTTAATTCATATCAAATAGGGGCTAAAATGAAATAATAATAATAATAAATTCCTTGCTTGAGATTAGAAAATCGCCATTAACATTCGGCTAATTGAATAGAGTAAATCTTGATTTTCGTATGGAAAAAGGGTAGATGTGAAGCATCGTCTATGAATAATTTAACACTAATGAAGAAGATTAAGACCCTGTTTTGTGTAGTTAAAAATCAAATTTTTATTAGATTTTGATAAAAATGGATAAAATATGTGATTGAAAAATTATAGATTCCATAAAATATATGGTTGAGATTAAGCAAAAAAATAAAATAAAATTCAAATGAAGCACAAGCGACAGATGCAGCCAATCATGTACAGTGCATACCATACTGGACCACTTTGGAGTGGTGGGGCTTCCCACTTAGCCTATATTTCACTGTGATTATTTGACCGAAACAATATTATATGAAAATGTGTGGTTAAAAAATTGAAAAAAATTTTGAAGAATATTTTATTGTGTGAATGTATAATTACAAATAAATATATAGCAATTTTTTTTTTTCAAATAATGGTTATCAAAGAGGGACTTAAACGTCCGCATCACAGCCTTGCACATTTTGCAATTTCATTGTGCAGAAAAATGGGTCTGGCAGTGGATTTTGTTGAGTCAGAAAGTGACACTTCTCATATTAATTCTTAAATAACAAGTATGCAATATACATCAAGATGAAAAAAAATCTTGAGCGAATTGCTCCAAAGAGCAGTCTATTCCCTTGAGATTCTAACAACATTCCTTTTGAACTGCAACTCAGGGACAAAGTATTATGGAATTTGGAACATTAACTAGAAATGCAAGGCATACTTGTAGCATCTTTTCAGAATAGTAGAAAGCTAAAAGTTTATTTTATTACACACACACAGGATACAATCAACACAAAGTTGTAATTGTTTTGAAGCAATTATTGAGAAGCATGTAACGCCTTATTTTAGATTTTCATAATGAACTGTGGCATTCTCTGGGTACAGACATTTACCTTCCACGCTCGTATATGGATCACACACCTTCATATACTGGTACGTTGCTGGATGAAAGAGACGATAGGATGTACAGGAGCTTCCAAGTTCTGATATAACGAAAACTTTTAAAGTGCAGGTAGGCATGAATATTATGCGACTAGGATCTCATTTGCTTGGGTAGTAGCTTGCTTTGGCTGTCCGCTAATACAGCCATCACCAGCACCAGTTACATTTGCTAGCTTATTACCACAACCACTACCACAGCCGCCACATCCACTGTTGGCTAACTTATTGCCACATCCACTGCCACAGCCGCCACAACCGCCACATCCGCCACAACCTCCACATTTTGCCATGTTTCCGCACCCACCACCACATCCGCCCCCACATCCGGCACCACATCCGCCAGAAGCCTCATTCCTCATGGCATTTCCACAACCACTGCCACACCCACTGCCACATCCTCCACCACCACAACCCCCACTGAACGTCCCTGCACCCTTCGTAGGTGTCACTGAGTTCATTTTGGCAAAGTTTATGTCCAACTCTTCCTTTTTCCCAGAGGTAAGGTTCATTTTGTTGCCTTCTGCAGGGAATTCATCAACCTCTTCAGTCAACTCTTCTTTCTTCATTGTCTTGCCACTTAATGTGAAACTATTGTATCCCTCCTTCCTCGAAATATTACCAAGCATAAAAGCAAGTAAAGAGCCAGGAAGAAGGAACCACTCTTCTTTGACCTAAATATCCCCCCAAAAAAAAACAACTCAGTGATGCAGGGCCAAAATGCTTTATTTAAGATAAAAATGTCAGAAGTTCATTTATTATAAGGAAATTACCTTGAGAGTACCATATTTCAAGTCGATTAATGCCACTGCCTTGCCATATGGGTCTTCTGCTGAGAATTCTACTGCAGTAATCAGGTTACGTTCAAGTTCATCTTCACTCTTGTGTTTCTTGCAGTGCTTTGATTCATAATCCAGCCTTCCACCAAGGAAAAGTCTCACCTGAGAGAGAGAGAAGTCATGGCTATACAACAAAATAATAACAGTCAATTAAGTTTTGTAATATCGACAGAATTCGTTGGTACATATCCTTTTCACTCTTGATTCCCAATTAGTTCGCTGAATGGGTGGTTACATATGAAAAGGTGATTTAGGAATTAATAGTTGCACAAATGCAGCTGATTTAGACGCTGTGGGATTTTTTTTTTATTTTTTGTTGAGGGGGCTTGTCATGACAATTACAGCGCACCCAACTTCTTTTAATTGTTACTGTGATAAAGATAACAGCCTGAGGCAATGAAATGTTTTCAGGACATCATGAATCACGTTTGAACCAATAGAACAGAACATTAAGATATTACGTACATGTCTGTTAATATAGGAATCCTTGATCCTAATTATTAAACTAAATGGAGCATAGATATTGTAATAAACGGCCATGATAGGATGCATATCCAAAAGAGAAAATGAGAAAACTCAGTTCTTTTTCCAAATCTGGACAACCATTGCTAATCATGGACCAAAATATCCTCAATTAGCCAGAAAGAAATCATTGCAACCTCAGAATACAAGAAAAAATAGACGCTTTCTGATGGAAGAATAAAATCTAAATTAATGAAATATGCACAATCAGCTTCCATGGGATAATAAGGTGGAACACTTACAGTCCGAGGACCAGTTAGCTCCAAGAGGTGGCCATCATCATTGTTGGTACATGGAAGCTGAAGGGACCATGGAGAATTTATTAATGACCATTGTTCCTCCACAAACTCAGCAAGAGCACTTGTTTCACCAGATTTCGTGATGCCAACCACCTCCCTTCTAATATTGGTTTGCTTGCTCTTAGACTTCTTCGAATGCCTGCAACAAGCCACAAAACCTAAATCCTAAGCATAATTCAAGTTTTAAAAAGATGAAAGGAAAATATTCTCGGATTAAGATCCATTACAGATGCACATCTTTAAAACAAATGAATAACAAACAATTCAGTCTCGAAGATACACATTCCAGATTGTTTTCAAGGATTGTACAAGTACAAAAGCCACCAGTCAGTCTCAAGCTCATTCACAATCTTCAGTCAAATCGAGTTTCTCTCCTTGATTCAGCAGTAATTGCATTCTATGGTGCAAAAGAACATTACATGTGTATGCCCACATACCCACTTATATTTTATCCACAAAAACCAATTGTATGAATTCATAATTACAAGTGCTTGCCAGTGCTTAATATCAGAGGTAAATTAAATTTACTTCAATTCTTTGGAAGCAAGTGGAAAAGCATAGACAAATTAGATATAGATCCATCCAGGACCTGCAACATGTTAAACATGTCATTCCGCAATCAAACTTGTTCATTCAAAAAGCCAATATTCATGTTACTAGAAAATTGCCATTATAATGGGTTGTGCTTTTCGGAAAAATAGCTGTATAATGTACACATCTGCACACATGCCAAAGTCCTCAAAGAAACCACAATTTCTGGTAGAAGGGAAGTGGAAATTTAATTACCTAATCTGCAGGTTGATGATCTCATTTCCACCCTCATCAATGACACGTGTCCAACTCTTAGCGAAATGAACCCTTACAGGAAGTGGAAAAAGGCAAGAACTTTTTGAGAATGGTTGAGAGCGGATCATACGAAGTACATATGGTGCTGGGGTTGGTACAGTTACTGAGATGGCAACTCGTAAGCAGATTGGCTTGGATTCTGAGATGTTAGAAAACGGCACCAATTCCAACCATTTCTCCACTGTAAGATTAGAGTCTGGTGATTGGAAATCTTCAAGAGATATTGACGTTGAGCCCATAGTTTTGGATGACTTTGATACCAGTAAACTGGACGTTGTGCAGGACAAAAGTTCAAAGAGCAGTTGCCCAGTAGGTTCACACTGAAAACAAGCCACCTGTTTCTCCCCAGATTCAGACAAAATTGTAAGGCTTCTCTTTGCATTGAAGATTGCATCAGGCTGTGTCTTACTGAAGGACACCAAGAGACTTCCCTTGTGTTCCACTGGCAGATTCCTCACACTTACAAACTCCAACATGACCTGGAAAGTTCCACAAACATCTTATGCAAGGAAATAATTGAACAACATCGTCCATTGCCACACACATTCTCTTAAAAAGTCAAACAGGAAGGAGGAATCGCTCTGGAATTCAACCTCTTCCTTTTACAGGCCAAAAGGTAGTGGAACTAAGGATATTTTCATTTGAAAGACAAATGAAATTACGCCTGAAACATCTTTCAACAAACTATTTCACATGGGCATGAAGAGAAGATGCATAAAACTAGCATTATTGATTTGAAAATTGAAATCATATTTTAAAGCAAACTTAGTTCTTTAATATGCACTACATGCTCTATAGGTAAAAAAAAAACTGATAAAGCTCAATATGTCAAGAAAAATCAAACATCAATGTCCAAACAAATGCAATGGATTCAGTTTAGCAAATTAATTTGATCATAACTGCCTCAGTGGAATTTTTGAGCCGTTAAATTTCAATTCGACTCCAAAGAACTTGTATAACTGCATGCATTAGTTACCAAAGTATAAGGATAGAAATCAGTTTGTTATTTTCTTCACTTTGTTAAGAAAGGTTCCAGACTTCCAGATATCCTTCCCATTCTCCTTTATAACATTTTAACAATCAAAATGCTTCACTTTTCTTCAATACAAATAAAAACATCCATTGTTGTGTGTCCAATGCTTTGTGGTTGCATATAAAAAAATACTGAAAGAGAACATTGAAGGAATTCTACATAAGGTCCTTAAGAACTACCTCCAACACTTTCATATCACAAAGTTTCTGATTCTCATAGGAAGCAGCCACCTTCCTGGCATCAATGTCGGTGATGTAAGGAGTCATCCTAACAGGTGAAGGGGCATTGCCCCTGTACATTCCTCCTGCTCTCCAATATCGGGAACCATACATCTCCTCCCATTGTTTGGTAGTCCCAGAAAATCCAGTATCCAGCTTCTGCCCTTTACTTCTGTCTGAATCAGTGTCATCGTGTTCTAAAACCTTTCCCATTATTTCTATGAGGTCTTTGCAATAAGAAGCTGGATGCAATTGGTGAGTGTGCCAGATGAGGTCAATATCATAAGTTGGAACAGAGAAGCTCTTTATAAATCTCTCCTTATTTCTTCTAATGATATGCAAAAATCCTTTGTACCTAGCCACAGCTCCTTCAAGATAGAGATCATTCTTCATATGGGGCCTGGACACCTGTAGTATATTAAATCTAGTTTAGTTACTAGTGATATATATAGGATCCTAGTTTAAGAAGTGATGGAAAAAGGATGTGATATTGACACAGTGAATGCAGGCCAACCCTTGTGGATGTAAAAATTGAACTTATTACAAGTAGATATGAAATCTGAGTTTATAAAAGGAACTAAGCAAGTACGATGGTTAAGACTAGGTTACCTGGTAAAAGAATGGGCTTTGCCTTTTAACAGCCAAGACCAGATCATATTTGGTGAATTTTTTAGATCCCAATTTTCCAGAGTTATTATCTTGAAGAATGCTGGTCAAATCCATCTTATATGGCTCTTCTGGGTACAAATTCTTCCAAATTTCTTCAGTTTTCTTTTCTGAAATTCCTCTTACTGAAGAAACGGCACAGTTATTGTCAAGTATTCTTCCAAAGAATTCCTCACAGTCAGATTTGTATCTAACCTGAAAGATGAGTTCACAATTGACATTCCACATGATGAAATAAGAAATAATGATGAAATGATGAAATGATGGTCAGATAGACAGTACAGAAACTTACCGGATTGAGCCTGTGACAATGCCAGACCCATTCGCAATCAAGAGGGACAACTAAAGGTCCTTCAAAGAAAGGGGATTCAGAATGTTTTTCCAGCATGGGAAGCCAACAAGCATTGTACCTGAAAAGTGATTAGCAAGCTCTTAAACTAAATAGTCAGAACCAAAGCACGAAGATGATATACTAAAAGGTCATCCAGTATCCACACTAACTATCCTTATCAGCTGACTTACCAAATACCTCAAACAGGCACGTGCAAATATTTAGTTTTTTAATTAACAAAAGGGCATTGTATAAACAACCTTCCTTTCTGTTCAGTTCATTTTAAGACCAACCTAAAACAAATGGTTATATTCAATCAGCAGCAATTCTTTAAGCAAAAAGATTGACCCCTTTCCCACCTCTACAAAAACCTAGAGTTGGAAAACATCAATTTGAATCGTTCCAGTGATTACACAAAAGGAAAACTGGGTAAAATTGTAAATGATGTTACAGAGCAAGGCATCCATAGCTCTACATAATAAGCTGTGAAAAGAATTGAAGTCTCGACTTTTGCATCAAGAATAATTACACATAAAATTACAAGAGATTATTAAGTAATAATTCCCTGCATCAATAAACCATAAACCATCCTTAAACTAAATAACAAAAAACAGCATTTAAATGAAATTTATGCAAGCATCCAAATATAATAACTGATTAAATATAGCAATTCTGAGGAATAGATTCTTACCGATAAATGGCCCTATCTAGAGCAGGGCCTTCATAGAGCCAACGATTCTTATCAACTGCCGCGAGAAACTCAAGCTGACTTTTCGCTGCAGCAACAAGTTCCACGTTTATCACAATGCTCTGAGCTGCTTTCCATTCCAATTCCTGCTCCCTTTCCATTCTTGTGTCCCTACCTACAAAACATCAGGTCTTAGTAAAACGAGATGTTTTTTCTTCTTTTCCCATACCAAAACTAAACGAACGAGTTCATGTTCCACAACAACACCCCAAGTCCCAACAACCACACTAAAAATAAAAATTAAAAAATAGCTTTATAAAAAGCGAAACTGGAAACGCAGAGATAATACGATTCATTTACCTGAATTCCAAACCTCAAAGAAAAAAGGATCAGAAAATTTCAACAACAGACACGATTCATATTCAAGCGTGAACTAACCAACAAATAACTGATATATGAACAATAGATTTTAGATCACACAAATTGCAATGATCTTGCAAGTAGAGGGAAAAATCACCAGAAATCGACGTAATCGATTAGTTGCCCAAATTCGTTGACGTTTATTTGCTTTGTAATTTCGTGGAAAGGATCGAGTAAGAATGTTTGATATTTATACCATGCTACGTGTATTATCCTTCAAACTCAAATTTGGGTACGACGCTCCCTGAGAAATATACAAGTTGCACTTTGAGGGACGGAATTGCCCTTGGAAAAACAAACAATTCCCACGTGGCAATAGTGGTTAATATTGGAAATAATATTAGACATATTTGACTGCGCTATATTTTTCATGGAAAATGAAAATTAATTTTTATTTCCATCTTTTTGCATGTTTGATTAATTAAATTTTTCATGGAATTGGTTTTATACATTTTTTTGGTTTTTGAGGAAAAGCTTTTCCCATGGGTTTGGTGGGAAAAACTTTTCTAGACAACTTTGTTTTCTTTAATTTTTTTTTTTTTGGCAATGAAAATAAATTTTATCCTTTTAATGGACATTTTCTTGAAAAACATAGACAAAAGAATACTAAACAATCAAATACGATAATTGATAATTCCCACTAAAACAAGTTTTAGGCAATTCAATTCCCTAAAATTCATTTTCTTTTCACCCAATTTCATTCTTCCAATCAAACGAACACTTAGATAATTAAAACTTAAAAGAAGTAAATTGCCAATAAATGGAAATAATAGAAGTACTCAAATTAGTTTCTTTATATTTTGATATTTTTATTTTGTACACATATTTAGCCCTTTAGTGGTTATTAAAATTATTTTTTTAGTAAAATTTGATAAAAATCAATAAAATGTAGGGGTGGACATTTTTTCCATGAATCGGTGGAATCAGATCGAAACCAAATAGAACCGATCAGCTGGCTCCGGTTCCTCTACTAAATTGATCGATTTTGGGATTATACGTCAAGAATTGATCGTTTCCAGTTATGTTCTCAGTATTGTCTCGAGAATCACAATGAATTCAATTTTTCTGAATTTTTAGGGATAACAATAAAACACGTTCAACCCGATACTCGTGGGGCCCCGTCCCGAATGGGACGTGTATTACCCGTCTGATCGGGTACACGGGGCTGGGATGGGGAGAAGACTATTACCCTGAAGTGGGTATGGAGCGGATATAGGAAACATAGTCCCCGCCCCATTTAAAATTAATTTCAAATTTAAGTTTTTTATCGAACAAAAATAATAAATTTATCATCATTTTTAAAGAGAACATATGTTACTTTTAACAAATGAGTAAAAAAGTAATAATATATTGATATTTACTAACTAAAGACATAAATAAATAAATAAATAATTTAAAATAAATAAAAAATAAATGGGGTGATAAATAGGGCGAGGGACTTGCCCCGTCCCATCCTGCTTTAACCGAGTATGGGTATAGAGTAAGGTAATAAAAATACTCGACGAGACGGGGGTGGGATTGGCCGACCAGCCCCATACCCACCTCATTATTATCCCTACTTTAAACATTAGACCCTAAAAGTATTTCATGTTAAAATTTCATTTTCTATATGCTTCTTCTTCCTTCCTTCCTTCAATATGTAATCAAAATTTAAGTCTAGATAATTTTATAAATATTTTACAAATTCATAGTTTTAATGCAACGCAGTATGAAAAATATATTTTTAGCTCAATATTACATAAGAATTCAAATTTATCATTATTTTCAAAGTAGTCGACCATCAAGAATCACGATCCTTAAGAATTATTAAAATAATCAAGTTATTTGTTATATGAGATTTCTTAAAAAATAATTTTCGATCGACATTTTACTGTTTATACCGTGTTTAATAGTTTGTCATTTTTCCATCTTTAAACTTGATCTTGAGATTTGGAGTAGGGCTGTTCGTGGGTCGGTTCGGTTCCAAAATTTTCGGGTATTTAATAAATGGAACTGTCGGGTCCAAATATATTTATAGAACCGTTCGGGTTCGGTTTCGGTTTGGTTCCATTCGGTTCCGTAACATAATTAAATTTTTTAACATTTATAGCAACACTACATAAATATAACTAATGACATTTCATTTGTAACGTATACAAATTAACGTAGCCAAATTCAAAAATATAAAAATAACTAGATGTCGAATAACACTAATTCAATGCATACAAATACCAAAAAGTAGATATAGCACAATTCAAAAATATATAAATCACTAGTTGTCGAATAACATTAATTCAATGCATACAAATACCAAAAAGTAGATATTAATATTAAAATGGGCTGATGAGTTTTAAAATGATTAGTACTTTAAAATTAAAATTATGAAATGATCTGATTTATTTAATTAATTTGTTAATTTATTAGAAAAAATAAAATAATTTAATTAATTCAATAAAAAAAATTAAAAATTTTATTTAGTTTCGGTTCTTCGTCTAGACCCGAAACCCGACCCAAACACATCGGCTCTTGATTCGAGTACCCGTTCGGGTATTTAACTTATGAAGAACCGCTCGATTCGGTTCGAAACTTTTGGACACCCCCTAATTTGGAGTGAATTTTTGTTTGTTGCCTTGTTAAACAATTTTTTTTTTGTTAGATTACAAGAATGACGGTAGTTTCATACTCTATTTTTGTCTATTTTTAATTTAACAAGTAGTTTCATATTTTATTTTATAATTCTTTTTATGAAGAACTAAATCAGAATTAGTTGGATCGATTCGGTTCGGTTTGATTTCATTTATAACCTGATCGAACCAAAACATGCTCACTTCTAATTAAATGTGAGGTTGATAAATTGTGGACTCATGAAATATATAATTGAAATTAATTATTGACTTTAACTTAAATTAAAATTAAAATTTTAATTTCCACTAAACAAGACTAAATGTGTGTTTGATGCACATTAAAATGAGAGAATGCATTTTTTGGAAGTGATGTGATGAAAAATATGTGGTTGAAAAAGAAGGAAAAATTATTGATACGATGGAAAATATTATTTTATTGAATAATATGTGATTGAAAATGAGTAGAAGAATGAGAATGAAAAAAATAATTTGGGACAAACATGGGCTAAATGAGTGATTGCAAAAATATAGTTTAATGTTGAGGTATTCTTTTGTGTCGAGTAACTTCAACACATTTTACATTCCTTCACATATCTAATTTTTTAAATATTTATTTAATGTAAAATTTTCTTGCCTTTATTGAAACAAGAACTTGTTTTAATTTAAAATATTTGATTAGTAAAGATTACGTACTAAAAGTTATCCATTGCATGTTTGGATGTGCTTAAATTTAATATTTTTGAAATTAAAGAAATAATTATATATGATTTTGTTGGGATAAAACACATAAATAAGAACTAAACATTAGTGTATATTTCAATCAATGTTCTAAAAAGTATACATAGACGACGTTTAGACGTCACCTATGTGCAAAGAGTGGACGAAAAGTCACGTCTTGATAATAAGCGTGAAATTAAGGGATCAATTGTTTAGTTGATTGCTTAATGTATGTTTAGACTCATTTTTTTTTCCTATTTCTGAATGTCTTTTATTTGACTTTAGTTTCAAGTTTTTCTTTGAAAATTATATAATTGATTAATTGTAAATTTTATTAAGTAAACATTAATTTATAATTTTAGATGTTTAGTACGTATTATTTAATTTAAATTATTAAATGATTTCTAAAAAGATTAAAAATTAATTTTTTTTTATTATTTTTCTATCGCCTATGCCTTGCCCAGGTTCGTAAAGTTTAAAGTTTGATTTTTACGTATAATTACATTTTACGCTTTTTGAAATACTGCTTCCAATAAACATAATTAGAGAATATAAAATTGATAATTAAAAATTTAAAATAGGATTATTGCTGCAGGCGTACGCGACCCTGTTCATGTAGAAGGCTAAATTAAAATATAGCAAATGATTTTGATCCTAGGCCCACCAAACAAGACATTATTGGAGAAGTACAAAACTTGCTGAAGTTTTGTAGTAGAAATCAAATTGTACGTTGTACTGCCACACTGTGTGTGCAGTACAACTGAACCAATCGTCTTGGAAATTCATTCAAGTAACCACCTCAGCTGTTCAACGTGAGTACACAAAATAAACATGAATTATATTTGTTTGTTTCACATAATAGATGTCCCTAAAAATCATGCGGAAAAGTCTCAAAGAAAGTTAAGTCATTCACACTACTTGTAAGTGCATGGTGGGATTTCCATACTTTGAGCCATAAATGAGGAGAATGGACATCCAACGAGGCCATAAATTGAGGATCGAATAATAACTGAATCTTTCAGTTAAAGAATACCAAACTCGTGCATGTTTGTTATAAGAATAATACTATTTTATCTGCAAGTAGATGACAAATAGAATGACATAATTGGAATTAATAATCTTGTTTTATTTTTTGATATAAGTGCCAATTTGCAAAATTCGGAAAAATGACACGACATCTACTTCTTTGTCTCTCGCATTCGTCTGTTCACCATCTTGAAACCCGACGAAGATCCACAGCCAGTCTTTGAAATGGCAGGCAAGCTATGCCCTGGGGTGGAACCTTTCCTTGAACCACTTTAATTCCAAAAAAAAAATCAGCAATTATTTCTCAAGTATCCACGTGTTTCTACATATAACAATAATCAAGATCCATTTGATGTGATTTCTCAATAAACAATTCCAATTAAGATTAAAAATCAACATTATTTCAATTGAGATGTTTTTGCCATTGTCAAGAAGGGAGTATGTGAGTTTGAATTTAGGGCGAGGACTTGGGATGTAATTTTTTGGACATGGGTTACGCATTAAAAAATAAAAATAAAAAAAGTTGGTTTAAAACATAATATGAGCTAAGTAGTCCGGTCTAGTTCCCCACTCTATCCACCCTTGCTCATATGTACATATTCAAGTTATCTTACCATATCATTCTTAAATCGCGTGTTACACATTATGAGTATAATCCTTATCAACAACTTATATAGCATTTATTTAGTTTTATATATAAAGTCGATCACTTGCATAATAAAGTCAAGATTTATAAAAAGTAGTGAGAAAGACTAGGATATAACGAAATTCGTTGAAAGGATCTATATATGCGTATGTATATTTTGGGGGTAGGTGGATTTGAGAAAAAGAGAAAATGAAAGAAAAGAAAATACAATTGGGTAGAAGTATTAAAATTGTAGATTAATATAGTCAACCGCTTATTTTATCCACATATTTTATGAACTAATAATTTATTATCCATTTTTATCTATACATTCTATGAACACGTTGCTTAAATTGTAAAGAAGAAATGTTCATGTTCACTTGTTTCTACGAAGTTTTATGAATGAAGAAGAACTAAAATCAATTGGTCTTTATTATTAATCGCGTCATCTAAGAGGTTAAACTAGAGCAATCACATTATGTACTCAAATTTAGTTTTCAACACATCATACATGTAAGTCGAATTGATCAATTTTAAAGACATGCTCAATTTATACAAATAGATGGTATAATTGCAGCTTTAGTCTCAAATCTTTTCTTTTATTTTATTTTTTAGATTTTATCCAAAATTTTGTTTGCGTCATTTGCAGTCCCAAAACTTTTCATTTTATTACAATAGAACAATATATAGACGAATTTCGTCCATTTGACCATTAGTTGACCAAATGTCTATGATCCAACAAAATTTTGACAATTTCTAAAAGGATAAAATGGTAACTTAATATTATCTCATATAAAAATTAAGTAAAAATAAAATAAAATAAAGAAGATTTATCTTCTACTCCTTCCCACCTAACCCCTCCCAAACCAAACACAGTGAAGGCAGCCACCTCCCACATCGACCACCACCACCACCACCTTCCGCTTTACGTCTTGATCTTGAAATTTAATAGAAGAGTGAATACATGGATTACTAGAAATTATAATTATTATGATGTTCAAATTCAAAATTAACCACTATAAATTTCAAAGAACTGAAGTCATACACAAGTAGATTCAAAACTAGATCAGGTGATCCAAAAATATTGATCAATAAATCAATTAATGTTAGAAATGACATAAGAAATATAATTAATCTTCATTGTAAAAATAAATAAGCCTTGCAGAACACTCGTGAATTCAAGATAAAAGGAGAAAAAAGAATCAACCAAGAAATTGGTTGTACCATCAATTATTTCTTTGGGGCACGTAAATTATTTCTTGTACACATACCTTTTTGGTGGAGATACTAGAATCATTCAAACACTTAAATTCAAATTGTTGCAAATTGTTGGGAGGAGATTCACAACGATTAGCTCAAGAACAACAACAATACTATATATGCTAAAAAAAATGAACTGAAAAAAACAAAGTCTGAAATAAAACGTATCTTTATTTAGTAAATCCTCAGGCCATATATTAATCATTCAATGCTTCAATCTCAAAGAATAAACCATCGTTCGAACGCAATCAAACCCCAAAGTAAGATTACAAAAGGATGACACTCGGACAAACCCTTTATATCAGACCAACGAGATCTCCCTTTACATTACAACACGGTTCACACAAGAACCAACACTCAACTCAATGAAATCACACAAGATTACAGTAATGAGTGAAGAAAATTAGAAATCAAAAGAGCATTTTGATTTCTAGTGAAGAAGGAGAGAAATCTCTAGAACGACGCAGAGAACACAAGAAAATGGAAAAGTCTCGAAGCATATGCATCACTGTTGTAACCCTAGAAGCCCTTTATAAGGGTCACTCAACAGTCACCAATCCAACGGTGTTGGAGGCGACACGTTGTGACATCCTTGGCGTCTATTTTATTAGGTAAGTGAAACACAACTTTAAGCCATAACGGTTTTTTAGTAGCTGGGCCAACAATTTCAGCCCAATGGGTATTTGCATCATTGTGCCACAAATCCTTTCATACTCCACTTTGGTACGATGATTCACATTCATCAGTGGTTATTCAAAAAATCACAGATATCATAACCACAATTGATGCATCCACGGATCAGCAAGGCACTACATTCAGCAAGGTCAAGCAGTCCAGAAATTTGTTCAAGGGCAGTACCTTAGTCCCTACATCAGCATGATTATAATTAGTAGATATCTTTTCAAGTTTCACCCCTTGTGACATAATATCTCTTATAAAATAAAATCTAACATCAACATGCTTAGCTCTATAGTGCAA